>VYZX01032456.1:12089-28873 GCA_013401335.1 Brachypteracias leptosomus
CATTTTTTACATCCTCTGATTGAAATAATAAAGAGTAAAGAATAAAAAGAAGCAAATTAATCCTCCCATGAGGAAGAAGTGAGTTTCTGTGCTGAAGGATTTTGAAATTAAATGCAAAAATTACCTTCTAGTAAACACCTTTGTGTAAGGGACCTGATACTCCCTTCCACCCTGCATTGCTCTGTTAGTCAGGATGGGTACTTCTAAAAGCTTGCAGAAGTAAAAGTCTTTTTTTATTTTTGGAGATACTGATTATCATAACAACATAGAACGGAGGAAAGGCAAAATTGGATGAGACTCAGTGCCCACATAGCACTGACTCCAATAGCAACCACTCACGAACTTTTGCCTCAAAAGCTCTATCTTTCTGAAATCTTGGACATATTGCATTATTTTTATTGATTCAAAATCTAGTTACATTTTGAGTTAATAGCAAGCTTCCTATTGGACATAAACAGAAGATTCGTCAAACCCTGTGTTGTCTAAGCAGCAATTCACAAAGTTTAAATCCAGAACATTCACAAATTCAGAGAGAATTTCTTGGTGGTTTGCAGAGAGCAGACTGGTCAATCTGTGTGGGATTTATTTCTGGTTTCTAGCTGCTGTTGCATGTGTTCAGTTTATTCACTCAGAAATTAAAATGTTCTGTGGAATTATAAAGTTATCTGGAAATAACAGGTCTGTAACATAACAACTAAGGTGGCAATAACCAAACCTGTGGTAAGAACTAAAACCACTTTGGACAAACAACATTGTTCAAAGCAGTGAATGAAGCAAAGGGATAAAATTGGCATGGCAGAAGATTCAGCTTCCAAGAACAGTGTTAAGGCAGGATGGATGAGGAAAAGAGACGATGAAGTCTGTTATCTATAGGAGCCGTTGAATTCCTATATGTATCTATACAGATGCATATTGCACATGGATGTGAGAGAAAAAATAACAGGTGAGGGAAAGACTGTATGGCTTAAGTTTTTCAAAAAAGCCCCAACCTTATTGCAACTGAAAAGTATGGGCATTTTTTACACATAGAATTGGCTTTCTATCAAAAAACATTAATCTAGCTGAACTGATATATTTTGGTGGAGAAATGAAACTTCCAATGAAATTTTATTTTGAAAAAATGCAGACGAAGTGTTAGATCAGGGAGGTACAAATTCATTTTTCATTTTAAAATGGCTTTTGTGACTTTGAAGGTTGCTCTATAATATTCTGTTTGAAATCTATCAGGAAATGTAACTGTAGTTAATTTGGAACAAAGATTTTGGCTGGTCAAATTAGCAGGATTTCATTGATAGGAATTTTTGAAGTTTAGCTTTTCCTTACAGTTGAAAATTTTTGGAAATGTCAGAATTTCTCATATAATGGAAATTTAGATTTTTTTCATCTATATTCCTGATAATATTTTTCTACTTCAGTAAAGACTGTATGAGCCACAGAATTATTGTTGATACACAAAGAAGTGATAGAATTCCCATCTGCCCCTCTAGTGCCCTGGGAGTAGAAAATACTGTAATAAGATGTCTCCTGAGCAATTGGAGTAAGTGTATGGATGAATGGAGACAGGGTACAAGACTGTTTCTTAGGCATGATTATGTTTGTTCATGTATAGCTAGAGTAAGCTACATTTATTCACAGTGTCTCTCTGTGTACCACACCCTTGTTAAAGTTTGAAATATTTTTAGAATTTAGGAGTTGGGAAGTGCAGTGCTATCAAAGTGGAGAGAGTTTATTTGCTTCATAAATGGCTTAATTACTATTACACCTTTGCAGGATGTAGCCTGGAGAAAGTATTTCTCTTGGACATGACTGTGATAGTAGATCATCCAATAGAAGATACAGTCTTCTTTCCTAGAAAAGATAAAGCAAGTGGAAGTTGCTTTTTTTTCCCTTGGGGTGTTATCTAAATCATTTCATTTCAATAGACTATGAATGAGTGTGGATTTTCCATATTATGATGTCAATGCACTCTTGAAATGCTAAGGAAAGCATAAAGGAGTTTTTCCTCAGTTTGGAGGATTAAACTGTGATATGGGAAGAAGTAGTCTCTCATTAATCACCACCACCTTAAATGTCTAGACTTACAGAAGTCAAAACCAAGCCAAACTCAGGAGTTAGTCTTGCTAAGAGTCTTTTATGAAAGCTTGGACACTTGACCACTAGCACAGAAAAGGCTCTTTCGTCTGTATCTGGTAGAGCCAGTAATTTAAGGTACAGTAATTAAAAGAAAAATAAATACTTTCTCAAGTGGTAGTTGTCTGATTAGTACTCTGAATTCAACAAGCAATCCATTGACACTGTAGACTATCATTCCCATTAGCTTTTAGCAAGCTAGAATAGATTATGATATGTCTTGGTTTCTGTAGTATTCACGTGGTTTTGTTTTAGCTTCCCAGCAACAAGCAAGTCTCTAGGCAGCCGACTGCCTGCACACCGAACCCAGTCACTGTGTGTGTGGGTTGGAGTCCTCATGTGGAGGTGCAAACCAGGCATATGATGGGTGCATAACACACAGGACTTCTGAATGTGATGTAGCTGTGGCTAGGGGGCTTCCCCTTTGCATGAGGGCAGCCATGGAGACAGGACAAATGTCCTCAGACTAGATTTCGAGCTAGATATTTTCTTTGTTGAGCTTCGCTAAGCCACTGCATGGATCTTGAACCAGAGTCAAGTCTTTCTCCTTTGAGTGTTTATCAGTGGGTGTGAGGAAGAAAGAAGTGGTAATGAGAAGTGCCAGAGGGCTTGGTTGGAGCCATTCCCTCCAGCATCATTTGCTCTACTGTTGGATTTTTTAGCACTATTATCACTGTCTAAACCCTCACCACTGCTGCTGCTGAGCAGCTACAAGTCAGGCAATAGTGGCATGTTTGCAGTGGTTGCAAGTAGGTGGGGAAAGATGTTGATAAATTAGGTTTCGCTTTGACGTACTGATTTATATTTTTAGTTTTCTTGAGAAGAAGATATATAATATTGATCATAAGAAAATTTTGTCCTAATAGCAGTAAACCAGTTTGAAATTAGGAAAAAGAATAAGATTTAATAGAGAAACCTTTCTCACAGGGGAAAATAAACCTTCGGGAAAGAACTTGAAATGCAGACAGATCAAAATTTTAGGGTGGTTCTTTAAAAAGATGGAAGAATTACCTGCACAAAATAGTAACCATGCTCCCAGTCTGTAGCCAGGAAAATGATTAGTTATTATTGAGTTTGGAAGAATAAGAACATTTGGCACTATAGTAGTGAAAAAATACATTTTAAAATACAAAAGAATACATGGAAAGCATTTTTTTTTATCTAGGGAGCTAGAAATAATACACCTGCAAGTATAATGAATGCCATAATATTGGCACTGCATGGGGGTATTTGAGCAATTTGTACCACAGTTATAGGTTCTTTCTTGCTATTAATTTGAAATAAAATAAACATTTTTTTCAAATCTTTGTTGTATTTCTGGCTTTCATTTATTGTTCATCAACTCTTTTCCTTTGTGTTTTGCCTTTGCCAACTCTTTCTGTTTCTCTTATGTTTCTTGTCCATTTTCTTAGCTTTTTCCCTGGCTATGCTCCATCTCCTTAGGTTACTTAGGTTACCTCCAAAAAAAAAAAGAATACCTCAAGTCCTGAATTACAAAGGCAGTTGAACATGTACCAGAATGTGGTTTGCTTCACTGACAGGTTTTCTTTAAAAATACACAAAGTAGTAAACACTGACTTGTGAGAGACTGTTGGGTAATCTTAGTAGCACAAGGGAATTCACTAATGTATTTCATATATAAGATGGTTATGTTTTTAAAACTCTGAATTAAAAAAAAAAATCAACAAATACAACAGAAAAAATGTCTTGCTTCTCCTTTTTGAAATTTGTATCTTGGTCTCATTTTCTTGCTGCGAGCTCTTTCTTACTGTTTGTATTGTAAATGCAAGAATTTGCACCTTCATTTTTGACACAGACTTTGCTTTCTGTTTCTAGTTCCCTCCAACAACAAGGAAAGTTGTTGTCACAATCCCTGAGTTGCTGTTACTGATTGAACTTCATCTGGATGATCCCTGTGTCCACTGCATTTGCAAGGCCCCATGTCCCACTGGCATGTTTGCTGCAGCACTGCTACCATACATACAGTACATCTGTATGTACTGTGTGGTGTACATACAGTATCTCCTCCCCTGCTACTGCTATGAATCAGATTATATGAAAAGTGTTAGCAACTACATGAAAAAGGCTAGCAAACTGAAAGCCAGCTCAGATACAATATAGTATGGTTTGCTAACCTATTGCTGACCCAAGGCTCATAAATGCCAAGGCTAATAAATGCTGGCTAGACCTCTTCTGAGTCTTTAAAAAAAGAAGGTTTGAATTTGAATTGCTTCTTTTCCATATGACAATATCAGCCATTGGAGACAGGAAGGAAGATCAAGCACATAGATTTAATTTTAAAATTTTTTTAAAATGAAACAAAACCAAACAAACTATTTTGCTTTCCTGAGTACTGCAAAAAAACATCTTGCAGGTTGACTTTTTAATAATTCATTCTTACTGATATTCTCCAGTTTGGTCAATAGGCCAAGAAAAAGCACTCTGTAGGTAAGAAACCCTCAAGTAGGAGGTTCACATATTGGAGTCCCTATGCAGTTGACAGCTACATTTCAGGGCTCTACACACTGAAAGTGCTCTGAGCCGTTTTGCAACCCGGAGCTGGTAAGACAGCAACTTCCATCTTCTGAAATCTGAGGCCATGCCATTAGCAAGTAAGCTGTCAACAAAGCAGTGAGTTCTAGGCAATCCCTTTGTAGGTACACACCCCTTGAGGACAGCCTTAAGTACATTCTATCTAGAGCATATAGTGTTACTAAGTCAAGAAATATTTAAGTTTCTAGGTCTGTGGTTGAATAGCATAGTTATTTCAGTCAATAGATAGGAAAATATAATTTTCAGAATGAGAGTCCTACTGTATTAGTCTGGTAAATCCCAGTGTTATGATACAAAAGAAAAACAATGTTCTTGTTATTTCTGGAGGTTTAAGGAGATTACCATACCCTGGGATACAATGGTACTTTTCAGCTATTAATTTTTCTAAAACTCATTGAAAGTAGTATTCAAATCCAAGAAAGATTACATTGTATTCTGCATGTTTTAAACAATGTTCTGGGGGTAAATTCAAGGATACAAGTTTTTTCATTTTTAAAAAAAAAAGAAAAAAAAAAAAAGTTAAAAAGGATTAGGTTCAGAGCTGTATAGTATTTACTGGAGTAAATCAAGTGAACAAGAATGAAATGCTGAACAGAAATCAAAAACATTCATCCCTGTTTTATGACATAAACCACAAAGTTCAGGCAGCTGCAGATTAGCAGGAGGAACAGTAGATAGAGAAGTTAAATATCTAAAGATTTATATTTATGCCACCATCAGAGATTAAATTAAAAAATTGGAAGCAGATTCCTTAAGGGGAAAACAGAGAAAGAAGAGCTGGCATAAAAACAAAATTATAGAGCTATCTACACATGCTGCATTCTCAGTTGGACTGGTCTGCACAAGCATATGAGGTTCCAGTGTGTCATGTGGAGGATATGGAGAGGAAAATTAGCAAGTCATTAAGGAAATGACTCATGAACAGTTCATGATATACTGCCAACATCAGCTTATTTGCATTGCTGAATGTTGAAACAAGATGCTACCTGCAGCTTACATGGAGGGAAAGAGATCTACACTAATTATTAATCCATTTATACCTGTAGGCTGCAGTGTTGCTTTGACTATCATTGTGAGTGGAAAATGGAGATAAGTAAGGGAGATAAAATGCATATATGAGAGCAAATGACAATCGAAGGTAAATTAGATTTAAGATCTATTAAAATATGAGAAAGACTAAAAATAGCTGTAGTTGTTGTTAATGAGGTAACCTTAGCAGGAGACTGAGAAATCAGTGTCTAGAAGGCTTACATTTAACTTCTTTGGGTATAGTTGTTATGTGGCGACTTCTTTGCTTTCTTTTTGAGATCAAAGTAAAACTGTTGCAAGATTGTCTCAACCAGAGAAGCATACATGGAGCACTGTGTGTCAGCATACAGGAAGGATTTTGGTAGGAAATATGCAAAGGCAGGTGCTGGAATTTGAAACTGAAAATACCTTTGATTACTTTTAAATCTGAATGCTTATCTTATGCAATAGCTAAGTGAAGAACTTGACCTCCCTATTCTAAGTGCTACTGCAAGGTATCTAGAGTGACTGTGAGATTTAAATAAGTAATGTTTTTCTTCAGTGTCTGGTGTATTGCTTAAAACTTTGCTCTTGTAATTCTCATCCCAGCATATCCTCCACAAATTGTTTATCTTTTATGCCTCTTAACTCCCTGATGACTTAAAAAGGGGACCACTGTGGAGTCTGCCGCTGGTAAAGAAGGTGCATGAGGGGAGTGTAACATTCACCAATTGCCCCTCTTCTGCAGACAGCTTATCTGTTCTTCTCCACCTGGGAATTAATTATAGCTGTTTCTCTCATAAGGATATCCGTGATCTTTTGCTCAGTGAATACACTTGTGACGGCATCTGTGTTGATCAATAGTTAGTTAAGCACTTCAAAATGTTTTGGTCTGGAAGTTTAAATAAATATAGCACTCTCTTCTTCATATATCTCACAATATTTGTTATAGGATTTGATTTATGGAAGGTGCAGTGCATTCTCTCACAGGGCAAGGTTCTTCAGTCTATAGCACCAGTATCTGGATATGGATGATGATTTACTGGAGATATTATGTACTTAGGAGAAACTTTGCTCATGCCAGGAAAGGATGAATTTGTCCCACTTGCTTTTATGCATAGTACTTGTAATGATGACATCTTTATTTATTTTTTGTTTCGTGTCTCTTCCACTTTTTAAACAGAGAGAGCATGTGGGCTATCTCCAGAATCTAGGATTCCCCAGGTGCAGCAACTCCATGAATGTTCCCTCACTTAAAAGAGAACTGATACCCAAGTGGCCTTTTGATCCGTTATTTTAGCTTGCTACAGGCTGCTCTCTGCAGAATCATTTTGTGATCTCTGTCACTGGTCCCTTCAGGGCTGTAAGTTTCTTACGATTCTTTCATCGTGTCAGTTGCTTTTTCTGCAGCAGTGAAACGGGCTATAGCGTTTCTTTTCCTGGAGTTAACGTACTTCCGCACCCATATAGCTGTTTCCCTTGTGTCCTATTGAGTCTTTTCTATTAACTGTATCTTAGAATTTTAATGTTCAAGCCTGTTTCCTGATTTAGGTAAGTCTCAGTTAACCAATTATATCATATTTCTCCTCACACACACATGGTGCATTTTCAGATCTCTGTTTTGTGTTGGCTTTAGGTTTGCCTAAGTTTCTCTTATGTGGGGTGTTATCGCTCCTCTCCTGGTTCTGCAATTTTTTCCTGAGCAGTTTTGTTAGCAGCGTCTTCATTATTTCAGCTCTTCTAGCCCGTGGAGAGAGCAGAGCCAGCCAGATGTCTCTGTGAACTAGCAGCATGCCCTGTCAAAAGGGTTACTGACTAGCATGTAGCCATATTTAACAGAACCCCCCCCCCAAAAAAAAAAGTTTTAAAAGGTCTTATGGGAAACCAGTCCAAATTACTTACATGAGGTTCTACTTTTAGGCCACCAAGGAAACAGGAGGGTATCTAGTTCAGCTCTTGGATTCATGGGCACAAATATTATTCTCATAGGGCCAATAGTATAAAAAGTGCACACACTTGGTCACACCTGCTGACACATTGCTCTGTAATCCCTGGGGCGGAGCTGGGAATGACTGCGTGGCACCAGACTATTTGAATTTTACACCCGCCTTTACCACACGGTTTTTGCATGATTGGTGGCCTCCTGAGAATGTGTCTCTGCGGCAAAAGGGAAAAAGTGTACAGCCAAAGAAAACATAGATATAATTATGCTCTGAGTTGGTATGAATAGCCTGAGAAAGATATGCAAAGCCTTCTGCTCTTGCAAAGTTTCTCATATATTTGGGGTATCTTCCGTATTGTTGTGTTCATAAGTCAACACAGCTATAAATTCCAGATTTCTTTTCTCATTAATTCCACTAAAAAAATTCTCTGCGGAGGAACATTAAGTGTTTTCTCCTTTCTCTGAGAAAACAGTGCCAGAACACTAACCAGAGCTGTGGCAGCTGTGCTTGCTCCCTGTGTCATCCTTGCTGTGCTGCTCTGGCCCAGGAGGCAGGCAACACTCCAGGCGGTTTCCCTCCAGGAAGGGCTGACATTCACGACAGTGGGATCTTCTATCATTTATTATGAAAAAAATACCAGGGGAATAACCAGAACTGCACCAAGGACATCTTAAAATGTTTCTACTGCTTCTTCGTCTGAATTTCTGAAATCACACAGGAACAGTTAACTGCTTTGGCCGAAGCTTTTCAGCTTGATGAGCTTTCTTGGTCTTATTTTAAAAATCTGTGTGGGGTTCATCAGAGTCTTTTAGAATATTATGTATAATTACATAATACATAATATGTATTATGTATATGTATTACATATAATACTATTTTAAGTAATATTAAGTATTTTCATTTTCTGAGTTATTTTGTATGAATAAACTTTCAATTTTTTATGCTTATCAGTTGGGATGTTGGCAGGCACTTTCTTTTTCAATATAGTTAAATTCATCTATCATTTTTTCAAATGTACAGTGTAATTGTGAAACCTGCAAATGCAGCTCATTGTGTTCCATTAAGGAAAGAAGAATTTCACAGCTAAGCATTTTTTGCACTTGCCTAGTGAGCAAAGCTATAGGTGTTGAAACTCTTTAGAGAAAATCCAGGTACACAATCATTATTAAATTGCCTAACAGTATCAATCTCTCTTTTAATTGCTGTTATTCAAGGTAGTTTTCAAGCTGTCTTTCAATGTCAAAATATTTTCCAGAGATATTGACAAATGGAAGTAATATTATTTAAGGTCGTAACTTCTGTCAAAATTAATTCCATATGTCATTAGATCAGGATTCATTTATGTTAAGGGAAGGGTCTGATCCTTTATGTTTTATGTATCAAGTGTAGACTTATTTCAGATAGGATTTTTTGGTGGCTGAGTGACATGAAGGTTGGAACTTAAAGAGTTACTATAATCTCAAAGTGAATACTGTGATCAGTAAGGGTTAAAGTATCTTTTCTTGGTTTCTGACCTAATGTTTTACTTCAACCTATAGAAGCCATAGGTAACACTCAAAATAAATCACATTAGCAGGTTCCCCAAAAGCGGTCAAATTACAGATTACTTAAGAAAACCCCTGGGTACATGTGTGCGCATTATGTGCTGTATCAATGCAAAAAGACAGCAAGCAAGACTAAAAATGCTATACTTCTTATTTTGCCAATGAATCCGTTACACTTTGCAATGTTTAAGTGGGCTTATACAACATAAACATTTGGGACATTTAACATATCAAGCTCAAATAAAAATGACACGCAGATCGTTCGCTTCTGAAGCTGCCTTGTGTTCAGTTATTGGAACACTCCATCCCTGTGGTTTCCGAAATATTATAAGTATATATTCCAGATTAAACTTTCTATTTTCCTCAAGGTAGTGTTGCTTTTCAGCCCTCAATGGCTTGGTTTTTGCTAAAGAATCAGGTCCTATCAGCAAAATCAAAGGCGATTACACAGCTCAGTAGTCATTTAGGATTTCTGTGGCTCAATTAAGCATGTATAGCATGCCACAGCCACTGAGACTCTGTTTATTCAGTGAAAGTGCTCTGTAATTTATTTAAAATAATCCATCTTTAACAAATAAAGAGGCCATTGACTGGCCATTGCTGCAGGCATCCATTTAAATGCTGCCTTCTTGATGGTCTGTTTTGCTGGTTTAAGTTAAATACCTGACAAAAGTGATTCAGTTTTTTGGAAATAAGATTTGTATGCATGATGTTTATTTTCTTTTACACCAGTAATCAGTTAGAACTTCTTTTTAGCAGATTGACCATTAAAATGATTAATGCTATTCACTCTGATAATAACAGATTGTGACTGCCAGCTCTTTGTGTGTGAGAGAGTGTGTGTTTAAAACTGCTCAGGAATTGTGTCTTTATGACACTTTGCTAATCATGTTAGACCTATTACTGTATACATATATTGAAAATTAGATTAGATGACTACGGTCAGTGACAAAAACTCTTTTCTTTCCCAAAGTGCAGCTTGCCTTTTTTTTTTTCCCACTTGACTCTTTCAGAAATGAGTCATTCATCTAAACAACACCAGCAAGCTGCCATAAAGACTTGCCAGTACTAGTGGATCTTCTCTGAGCATCAAAAGATTGCAGTATAAGTTCCTGGTAAGTGCCGTTACTTGCTACACTGGAACATGACCAACTCAGAAGAAGCTTTTTCTGTATAACAAGAAACAACCATTAAAAACCGTTTTGGGAATAGAGCAAAGTACAGTGCTAAATTTCCAGTGGAAAGGCAATAGAGAAGGCTGTTGGTTAAAGGACTGTTTCTTAGGGTTAAGGATAAATAAAACTCTGGTAGCCACAATGGCACCTCCTGTCCAGCAGCCACACAGTATAGCTGTGTCTTGTCCTCTTTTCAGACTCAAAAAACAACTCATCAAGAACAATGCCAACCTTAGAGGAGGTGGAACTAAACTGTTTATGTAATTGAATAATGTCTTTTTAATGGTAGTTAAACAGAATCATGGACAGCACTCAAGATTTCTTTATGTAAGCATCTAACAAGAATATGTCTCATGTTCACAGAAGAATTTCAGAGTAGCACACGTGCTTTGTTGCAGTTAGCTTATTCTCACACTATTTCTTCTTTTTGTTTTTCTTACAGAAGCCTTACCAATAGCTCATTTGTACCTGCTTAAATGAGAATAATTTTTCAATGCATGCTGTTTGAAGAACAGCTAATTTTATTTTAAACATGAAAGTTTATTCCAGAGCCCTGGAGACTATAATACATTTATAGTAATTTAGTTAGTCGTGTTTTCACATGGAGCTCTATGGTACCTATAGTTGAAGAATGCAGCCAGCTTCATCCCCCATTTCAGCTAAACAGGGCAATCTGGTTAGAACCTGCACATCTGGAAATAAAACAAAGAAACAAAGATTCTGCCTAGCATGAGACATTAATACACGTAATTATTTACCCTTAATTTTAATAGTTAATCACAGGCATAGGACTGAAGTCATAGAAGAGCAGTGAAAGCTACCTTATGGTTTTGGAGATGGCATAAGTCAAAATGATTTTGTAATGAGTTCTAATTTATCTTTAGTTCAGAGTTTTGTCTTTTTAAATGGTTTTCTAAACTTGATATTCAGGCACTATCTTGTGTTCAACATGCATTTGAGGAAATGATCATATTTTAAGACATTAGATCAACCAGCATGGCAATACCATTAGCTAAAGCACTAGCTCCTCAGTTGGGACTCATGATTGTACTGATGACACAGCTGTACAGATAAAACTGAGGCAGCAGGATCTTATTGTCACTAGGGTCAGATGGAAGAGAAACAAACATACGTTTGGCACTGGTCAGACTGCACCTCGAACACTGTGTTCAGTTTGGGACCCTTCATTACAAGAAAGACATTGAGGCAATGAAGCAAGTCCACAGAGCAGCAAAACTGGTGAAGGATCTGGAGATCAGGACCTATGAGGAGCTTGAAGAAAAGGAGGCTGAGGGGAGATCTTACCACTCTCTTGTAATGAGATGGGTATCAGTCTCTTTTCTCAAGCAATAAGCGACAGGCAGGACGAGAGGAAATGGCCTCAAGTTGTGCCAGGGGAGGTTTAGATTGGACATTAAGAAATGTTTCTTCAGTGAAAGGGCTGTCAAGCACTGGAACAAGCTGCCCAGGGAAGTGGTTGGGTCACCACCTAGGTTACTGTTGAACTCAATGATCGTAAAAGTCTTTTCCAAGCTAAGTGCTTCTATGGTTCTTTAATTCTATAATTCTATGAAATACCTGAGTATAAAATCTCCATCTTATCAGTGGACACAGAAGATGTGCAACAGGAAACATGGAGGGGAAGAGTAGTCTGAAATTCTGCCTTGCTGTAACATGAAGGGGTGCAAATAAATATCTGTTCCTCTTAGTGTCTCCTTTAAAATAAATAAGCAGAAGCAACCTTCTTTCTTTTGAACTACAAGTGTGGATGGTAAAGTCTGCTAGGATATTTGCCTAGAAAAATATTAGTTTGTGTCAAATGCTCTCCTCTGCCTTGGAAGGTATCAACCTAAGTTTTCTATCCCACCCAAAATGATGTGTTGGTCAAGAAGTGTACATGAATGGGATTCGAATCCCGGTCAAGCTGAGGCAGGAAACAGCCATGCATGGAGGGTGCATAAGACAGACCTTCACTCACTTTGGGAGCTTCCCGGTCATGCAGAGGTGTGACTAGAATATTTAGGTGTCTCCAGGATTAGAAGAAAGCTGAGCCTGTTCAGTTGCAATTTAAGATTTAGGTACTGGATTTCTGCTTTGTGTAAACTACTCTTTGATCTCAAAGGCCACTAGCATGGAAATGTTTCCTCTAGGGTTTAGCACAAGGAGAAGCTGAGGTACCAGATACTGAATTAATTGCCTAAGGTCACACAAGGCAATGGGGGAACAGGGGGAGTGAAAATAAAAAGTGACCTAACTCCAAGCCTCCTGTCCAATGTGTGGGATGACATTGCTATCCTGAATGGGATCTTTGTTTGAGTGATGAAATGTAGAACCCCGAGAAAAGGTAAGAAGAAATTAAGAACACAGATTTCCTTTTCACTTATAATTCAGAATGTTGCTTTTCATTCATGGTGGTGCAAATATATTACCTTGGTGAGAAACCAGGGAGAACAGACACCACAGAGCAGGAGCAAGCCTGTGGGTATACATGGGGAAGAGAAACAGAAATTATGCTGTATGAGGTATTGGAGGACTTCCAAGTATTTTTATTCATTATTACTATTTTTATGTGAAAGGGAACAGTCCTCCAGGCCTGGCTGGTTTGCCTTGAGCAGGGATTTTGGGAAATTCTAGTCCAAATCCATGCTTGAGTGTATGTATGTGTGTATGTGTGCAGGATACTTGCATGAGGTCCAGAATATGCAGCTTTTTATCTACTAATGCTCACATTTACCCTTTCCATCCTATCCTGTCAGTGCAATGAGCCTTTTATTTAGTCTTATGACATTCAACTTTCAAACTTACTAGTGTTTTTAAAAGAGAATTCATTTAATAGACCTTTTTTATTGAAATACATGTAAAAATACCAAACTAAATGATTAAAAGACATTTTAAAACTGAAAGGGTTCTAAATATGAAAATATGATTTTTTTTTCATCACATCAGCTGGAGTAAAAGTGCTGAATTTTTAAAAAATTGCTAAGATTTCATTTGGGTTTATGATACTTAGAAAAAAGCAAGAATAAATGTTTTGTGACACAAAATGAATTAAATTTAACAGAAAATTTTAGTGAGACACCTTTTCAGAAATCTATACAAACTATGGTTTGATAATGATTGTGTGTAGGCACATTAATTGCTGATTCTTTCATGAAAAGAAAAAAAATTGATCCTGTACATAAATTGATTGTCTTAATTTGCTGGATGTTCCTTGCTTATTGGTTTGTGACAACATATTAGTCCTATTACAGAACTTCAGAGGTACTTAAAGTTTCCTGTTAGTAAACCCCACTAATACATCACTTACCTTGTTTTGCAGAAGGGCATTAAATGCTTTTACAAGAACAGGTAGATTTTATATTTTCATTTTATGCTTCTCATAAAGTGAAGGGAATCTCCTTTCGTTGTATTTTAGGAACAAGAAACAACTGGAGAAGGTTTTACCCAGCTGTACAGGTTTGACCTTGACTTTGAGCTTTAGTTTACTGTTGTTTTGTTGTTAATGCCAAGTGGATTTTAAACAATACATACTCCAGCCACTATATTTAAAATGATACCTTAAAGCGATATTCACCTGTTAACAGACTGCCAGCCCAAGATCTGTGTAGTTGGTGCTTATAGCCCCAGTCTGACTCTAAAAGCAAATAATTGAATTTGGTGAAATAAGCTCACTGTAGCTCAGTATAAACTTCACAGTAACTTTTTTTTTTATGTGTGTGATGAGAAGGGAATAAATATTGTAAATTCCAGAAAGCATGATCCAAATGCAACAGAGAATGAAAACTAGATGCTGCCTTGCTGACAGAGTGGGGTGCTTTGAGTGAAGGGCTCTTCAGATCTGCCCCAGGTGGGAGAGGTGGATGGAGGATAGAGTTGACCTCAGCATGAGTTGGAAGCTCTACTTTGGCAATGGTTTGTGGCATGAAAGCCCTGTGCATTTAGGACCCTGATCTCACCAAGTATCAGTTGCTCCAGTCAGGCTTCACATGCAGAAAGTCATGGCACTGGGGTCTCTGTCACACAGGGAATTGCTGGTGTGAGTAAAGCACAATGCTGAGCATCTGTGGCTGATGAAGACAAATCCCTCCACCTTCCAACTGCCTTCCTGGCAGCTTTGTGTGATGTTGTGTGACAAAGCAGTTGAGAACTAGTAGGAATGCACTTCAGGAGCTTATTTGAATAATTAAAAAAAACCCCAACAACTAAATTTCTACAATGATTTGGGAGTTCTTGTGTGGGCTCTCCATACAAAATGTAGCAATATAAGGAGTGTAGAAGTCATCTTCCTAAAATGATCTCTAAAACACTTTTCTCTAGCAGCCTACAAATAAAGACCAGATTTAATAAGAGAAAATACATCTGGTTTCTTTGCATTGCAGAAACACAGTGGAGATCCCTGGGATTTAGCCTTATGAATTAGTTTGCTGGGGTTTCTACAGAGTTTCTAACTGAGAGCATGGAATGAAATACCCAGATGGAGCCCTTCAGGTACATAAGGCAAAGGAAAATGGAGTGTGATGGGTAGCAAGGCAATTTCTACTGTCTACTTTTTCCCAGTATTTGCAAACCAGACATGCTTTAAAAATATTTAGGGAAGAGTTGATTTGTGAAGCAAATAGCTCAAGGTCTAGTGGTTTGATTAGCCACATGTTTCTTCTGAAAACAAAGCATATCACATGTAAGTGGAGCCTGGAATAAATTATCTCCACTCCATCAATAACTTCAGTGGAGGATCTGTCCCACTGTGTATTTCCACATCTTCTGGGGTGTCATTTAAGATTCATGGTTATCGAAGCTTGAGACAGTGTAGCAGAATTATACATGCCTAATTACCCAACACTGGTATTAATTTTAATAGGAGAGTAAATTACAAGAAGTTCTTGGGTTTTTCAAATGTAAATATCATTATGAAAAAGGCAGGACATACAGCATTTGTGCTTGCTCTTCACAGCTAAATAAGCAAGGATTAAAGAAACACAAAAAGCATGGTGAGAAAGCAGGTGGCTAACTTAAATCTGATTTTAACCAAAACTGTCACCAATGAGTTGCTTAGGGCTTCTTGTAGAGGATTGTTTTGGAAGGAAAGGCAATTTCTTTCTCTCTCTCAAAACCTTATTGCCAGCCATCTGTTGATAATTATTGTCCAGTCTCTGCTGAGAACTCATGATATTTAATATTTCCTCACCACTTGAACAAATAAGCAATAATAACTGCAAGGTACTTGACCACAGGAGTAGAAAGGCATATAGCATGAAAGAGTCAGTGTACACCTTGGGTTTTGAAAAATAGTTTTCTATTTCTGATAAAGATAACTCTAAGTTCTTGAGGACTTGAGGTGAGCTGCATAGTGTCTCTGGAAAAAAAAAAAAAATTTTAAAAAAAAGACAGTTTAAAGCTTGAACATTCTTGTTTGCATTTCGTGTTATTTTTAATTTAGGTTATACTTTCTCATAGAAAATGTTGGTCAGTCTATTTATTTGTGTATTGAATATTTAGGTCAGGTAAGCTGAAAACATCTCAAATTTTTGCAATATTTAGTCTTCTAAATTGCCAACAGTTTTATAGTTATATTGAACCATAAGTAGTAGGAATGATGGAGAGCAGAGATCATTACATCTAATTTAAGAATAGTCTCTGAATTCATACAAGAAACTCTCTGTAATTGCTCTTCTAATTTTCTTTTTATTTCTTCAGTTATGTTAATAATACATACTAATAAACCACATTTAATTCAAGTATTTGGAGCATTATAAATAACTACTATCTAAACTTCATGCTGTCCATGTCGTGATACTTCTAAGTTTATTTTTAAAATGCTCTGACAACTATATGCTTGTATTTAAACTTTTACTGTTTAACATTTCACTGTCTCTGGAATGGTATTCCTTGTTGATGACATTGCTCAGCATCTTCCAAGGCCCAAATCCAAGATTTTCCAATGTTGTTTCTGGACCCACAACTTCAGGAATCTTCTGGTCCAAGTGCTTTGAAAAGCTGCTCTCTATTAAAGCATCACAGAGCATATTGTGCTGATAGCAACAAAAAGTGCTCACTGCCTTTAAATATGTGGCTTTGCATGATTTGACTAAAGTCTCAGCAGACCTTACCCATTAGAATATATGTTTTATGATTATTTTATTTTTCTTACTGGTTTTGCTTTTCTTCAGAGGATTCAGTAGGCACAAGCCTGAGCTCCCTCACCTCAAAGCTGTTGAAGTTTGTAGGAAGTCTTGGTTGCGGCTACCTCCTTCTCTAAGATGTTTTCCCAAGCAACTGCTCTGGAGACTTTCCCTGCTCACCCTAACCTCCACCACCTGTGCACAGGCTGATCCCCCTGACCCCATGTACAAATGGTAAAGCAAAAAAAAATCGTAGGAATGCTGATTTTTAATCCTTACTTGAGTATGCATTCCATACAGTTGCCAGGTGCT
>VYZX01032456.1:28963-52341 GCA_013401335.1 Brachypteracias leptosomus
TAAAACCACTAAAAAGGAAATAGTAATTCTTAAAGGTTCAAGTAAATCAATTCTATTATCCCTTGATAATGAAAAAGGAACAACAGGTCCCTGATACAAGGTGAATTTCTTAACATACAAAAAGAACTGCACTTTTTAAAGAAAATTTATTAGCTAATGTTATTCTTGAAAGTTCTTTTCATTTACATTCCATTTATTCTTTTTCTCATTGCTTAAAAGGGTGAACAAATACCAAAGAGCCAACAAAACCCTGAAGCTACTTATCGATCATATATTGCCTATTTTTTTGTATATCTGTTTTCCTTGATTTTTCCAGAGGAGCAAAAGTGAAAGAGTCCTCAGACATTATGAAAAACATCACAATAAAATAGATAAGAATAAGATAGAGGAGTGGTCAGAACACATGAGAGGCAAGTTTCAGTACATGCTACCTTTTCTTTTTGCTGTTGGAATGTAACAAATATTAAGTGCTATGGCTCTGCTATACTTCATTACATAAATATTTGTGTAAAATCACACTGTGAATGTATGAAGTGCTTTGATGGGCATTTGAGGAGAGTTTCCCTATGTGCTGGTTTCTTCTTTATATGAAGCAACAGCACTGTACGCACTGACTGAACTTTCACACTCATGCTGTTCATCATCAGCTTGAGCTCTCAGTCCTCTTTTTTCCTCCTTCATAACTAGTTTACTTACCAAAATCAGCTCTGTTGCAATACAGCAATTCCCAAGTAAGTACTCCAAGCCAGCGCTACAGAATTTCAACTATTTTTTTGAAATGAGCTGCTGATCTGGAGGCCTTTCTGTGCCCCACCTCCCTCATAACATTAATTAATATATCGTGCAAAATGCCAAGAAACTGTACATGTTCCCAATTCTGGCATGTCTAAGCCCTCAAAGAAGAGAGTGTTTGGATATGGGGAATTTTTAGTATTCCACTATACACTGTCATTTCTAGCAGATGAGAATGACTTTTTTTTCCCCTGCTGCCAGTTTTTCAAATGTGCTAGTGGCAATACACATGCAGAAATCAACAGGGAATTTTGTATTAAAGAAAATATTTAATTATACTTGTATATATACTGAATCTCTCCCTCTGCCCTAACAATAATGTTAGTATATCTTAGGTATCAATGTAATGAGCAAAGCTTTTCCTCTGTTGTATAAACTTTGTTGTAGCCATGGTAGTTAAGGATGTTAGAGAGGCATGGAGCATAGAAAAAGGAAATACTGGCAAAATAAAAGATGTCACCTCCCACAAGATTTAGTTCTTTATTATATACTTTGACAGAGACAAGAACTTTCATTAGATCACTTTTATGTGTTGATTCCAGTTCCACTTGCATCATAAAAAACAAAAGAGCTATGGGACTGGAATACATGCTTCCTTCATTAAAAAATAAAGAGAAAAAGAAAGAAGTAGACCTGTATTGTCTTTATAGTGTTATCTTTCACTCAGCATCCACTCAGGTGAGCTAGTCAATACGAAAAAGTATTTAAAAGATTTGCCCGTGCTTTCTGCTAATATATTTTCTTTTGGCAGTTCATAGTTTTTACAGATTTGTTCACTCATTGGAGTAGTTTAGGAGGCGCATTAGTCATGTTGTATTAGGCATCTCTCAGCTTTAGAGCCTAATATTTATAGAGGGAAATAAATTTTGAAGAAATTGTTATATTAATCTATATTTTAAAACAGAGAGGATGGGAGTAAGGGACGTCTGTTTTGAAATTTTTTTGTCCTGGGTTTGTAAAAGTCCATATACTGCAGAACACTGTGATGTGGACTGGAGCAATTGATGTCTATATTTTAAAACAGTTTAACAATGAAAACTGTTGAGATCTTTCCTGACTGTTAAGTTATGAGTCAGCTCTAATGGCTACATAATAGACTATTGAAATTGTGAGTGTATTTAAAAATCTGTTATGACTTTCCAAAAAAAGGTTGAAAATGCTGGAGTGGTGACTGACAAATATTTCAGTCAGACCTAGAGAGTAGCAAAATTTTCGTTTTTTCTCAGCAAGCATTACATGCTTACAGTTAACATAGAAAAATGAAAAATCTTAATGCAACTTAACCATATAGAATACTTTACTGTAACTCTCTAACAGTCTCTGTGCTGCAGAGTAGCCAGCACCGCCAGGTTTGGTGGTTGTTATGCACCTAGAGTCCAGTATTTAATAGAATTACATAGCTGTTTCTATATTTAAAGATCTTATGAGTATTAAGTGCTTCAGCTCATAGAATTTACTCCTCAAGTTCAGGCTAATTATATTTTGTTACCAAGAAATCAAATGCCTTGCTTTTTAAATTGAATTTGAATATTTAGTAAAATTGAAAGAGGCAGCTCATCTATCAAAATAGTATTGTTTTTGAAAGCACTAACTGTGCCTATTTTCCACTTTCCTGGGCTTCTAATTACAGTATCTTGTTTTCTGTTTATAAAGGGAAACTCAGAGTATCTAACTGATCTCAATAGTATGAAGCCTGAAGTGCTTCCATTTCTTGGTGGATAAATTCTGTCCTGTTACCTCGTGACTTAGAGTTTTTGACTTCGTAGAAAGTAAAGTCAAGTAGAATGGTCAACAGGAGGTCACTGGTGTCTCCAAGAATTCCTGATCAAGTCAAGCAGAGAATAGGAAAGTGGGATATGCTGTAGGAGAAACATTATATGGGTTAGATACTGCTGTATTTCCTGTGGCCAGGTGTGGAAAAGTTGTCCTATGATAGCTCTCATGTTATCCAATGTGTTAATGTGGTGGGTTGACCCTGGCCAGCAGCCAAGTACCCACACAGCTGCTCATTTACTCCCTACGTCCCAAGGGATGAGTGGGAGAATAGATAGAGAAAAAGTAAGAAAACTTGTGAGTCGAGATAAAGGCAGGTTAATAATTAAAGGAAAATGAAAAATAAAAGAAGCCTCAGGTGATACAATCACTCACCACCTTCCACAAGCAGACCAGTGCCCATTTTCTGAACGATGGCTACCTTGGAAGAAAAAATCCTCCACCTTCTTCTGTTATCCCAGTTTTATTGCTGAGCATGACATTACACCCTCTGGACTACCCCATTTTTTCAGTTTGGGTCAGCATATCTGGCTGTGTCCACCCAGTCTTTTGTGCACCTGCATCCCACTACTGCACAGGTCATGATGAGAGTGGGAATGTCTCCGTTTAAGGCTCAGGGCAACCCCGCACGGAGCAGAATTAGTTTCACCCCTCTTCCCCCTCCCCTCTTCCCTCCCAGGGGAGGAAGAAAGGCCTCACACAAAGTTAGAAAATTAAGATCACAACTTTTAACAGGGAGTAACAAAAGGGATATCAAAGGAAGGGAGATATACAGAGTTAACAAGGGAAGGTATATATACAAATGTATACAACACCGATCCTCGGATGTTGTTGGATTCCTCCCAAGCCACGTGGAGTTGTAGCAGCCACAGAGACGTGCGGAGCCAGCAGCAATCCCAGCGAGGAGGGGGCGAGCGGAACTTCCTGTGTCCTTTTATAGAGTGTGGCAGGAAGGGGAGTGGAATAGCCGCTCCACCTGTCCCTCCCCTTCCCCAAACCTTAAACCACAACATTCCACCCCTTATTCCATACCACTTTCTCGCCACACTCATTCATTNTAGTTTTTACAGATTTGTTCACTCATTGGAGTAGTTTAGGAGGCGCATTAGTCATGTTGTATTAGGCATCTCTCAGCTTTAGAGCCTAATATTTATAGAGGGAAATAAATTTTGAAGAAATTGTTATATTAATCTATATTTTAAAACAGAGAGGATGGGAGTAAGGGACGTCTGTTTTGAAATTTTTTTGTCCTGGGTTTGTAAAAGTCCATATACTGCAGAACACTGTGATGTGGACTGGAGCAATTGATGTCTATATTTTAAAACAGTTTAACAATGAAAACTGTTGAGATCTTTCCTGACTGTTAAGTTATGAGTCAGCTCTAATGGCTACATAATAGACTATTGAAATTGTGAGTGTATTTAAAAATCTGTTATGACTTTCCAAAAAAAGGTTGAAAATGCTGGAGTGGTGACTGACAAATATTTCAGTCAGACCTAGAGAGTAGCAAAATTTTCGTTTTTTCTCAGCAAGCATTACATGCTTACAGTTAACATAGAAAAATGAAAAATCTTAATGCAACTTAACCATATAGAATACTTTACTGTAACTCTCTAACAGTCTCTGTGCTGCAGAGTAGCCAGCACCGCCAGGTTTGGTGGTTGTTATGCACCTAGAGTCCAGTATTTAATAGAATTACATAGCTGTTTCTATATTTAAAGATCTTATGAGTATTAAGTGCTTCAGCTCATAGAATTTACTCCTCAAGTTCAGGCTAATTATATTTTGTTACCAAGAAATCAAATGCCTTGCTTTTTAAATTGAATTTGAATATTTAGTAAAATTGAAAGAGGCAGCTCATCTATCAAAATAGTATTGTTTTTGAAAGCACTAACTGTGCCTATTTTCCACTTTCCTGGGCTTCTAATTACAGTATCTTGTTTTCTGTTTATAAAGGGAAACTCAGAGTATCTAACTGATCTCAATAGTATGAAGCCTGAAGTGCTTCCATTTCTTGGTGGATAAATTCTGTCCTGTTACCTCGTGACTTAGAGTTTTTGACTTCGTAGAAAGTAAAGTCAAGTAGAATGGTCAACAGGAGGTCACTGGTGTCTCCAAGAATTCCTGATCAAGTCAAGCAGAGAATAGGAAAGTGGGATATGCTGTAGGAGAAACATTATATGGGTTAGATACTGCTGTATTTCCTGTGGCCAGGTGTGGAAAAGTTGTCCTATGATAGCTCTCATGTTATCCAATGTGTTAATGTGGTGGGTTGACCCTGGCCAGCAGCCAAGTACCCACACAGCTGCTCATTTACTCCCTACGTCCCAAGGGATGAGTGGGAGAATAGATAGAGAAAAAGTAAGAAAACTTGTGAGTCGAGATAAAGGCAGGTTAATAATTAAAGGAAAATGAAAAATAAAAGAAGCCTCAGGTGATACAATCACTCACCACCTTCCACAAGCAGACCAGTGCCCATTTTCTGAACGATGGCTACCTTGGAAGAAAAAATCCTCCACCTTCTTCTGTTATCCCAGTTTTATTGCTGAGCATGANATACGTGGCACCTGGAATTCAGATGCTAGCTGAGGCAGGTATGTTAGGTTGACCAGTTCTGAGTTACTCCTGCATAACCAGGCAATACTGAAGACAATGTGGGAATAGATTTAGGTTTGCAATATCCATTATAACAAATCAAAAGTCCCCTTGATATTCTCTTGAGGAAGCTAGTATTCTGTGCTTTGATCTGGGATTGAAAAGTGAGTAGTAAAGAGAAAGATTAAACATAATTTTGAATAGTTGCACATTCAATCTGTACCATCCAAATATGTATTTGATGAGTTCAGGTTCCTTGAAAAAGGAGATTCAATTAAATGAGTACAGAACAAAACAATATTTATATAATCAACCTAATTTTCAGGCTGTTCAAATTTGCGGCCTTTTTGATATTATTTGAAGTCACCTTCTGTTTGTGTAATACTTACAAAGACATCAGGTAGTTTGATATAAAATATATTTCTAAGCATTTTGATAGGCTTGGATGAAATTAGTGGTTTTAGAATGGAAATTGTTTCCATAGCAGGAGATAGATATGCAGACATTCATTTAGATATCAAGAGATATCTGATTAAATAGTGCAACTCTGGTGTTTTAAGAGAAATGTTAATGCTTCCCAATATCCTGCTAGAAAGACAACTAGGGTTCTTTTCAGCAGGAAAATTCTTAGGGAATAATTCCAACACTTTACTCCACTTGTGAATTTGTTTATTTCTCTGTCTTAATTATTTGGATGATGGAGTGTGTCTTCTTGTAATACAGCTGATAATCTTCTTGAGACTAATTGAGGATTATCATCTGCCTAAATCAAATTATGAGCAAATGCCTCCAAGATGGCATACTAGTCTGTAAAATTCCCAGATGAGAAGGGCCATTTTAACTTGCATTCTAAGTAGTTTCACATTTTAGTTAGAAAGAAAGTTTAAAAACCCTGAATGACTCAAGAATCAATCTAGTATGGAGTGCGATCAAACAGCAGGGCTGCCTCAGAGGCATTCATCAACAGAAGCAACCAACTATCACTGCAACATTCATTTTAGGAGCCAACCCACAAGCCTAGGTGTTACTGCTGGAAAATATATAATGCAGCTTCACATTAGGATCCTACAGCTGCCAAGCATATCTCCAGAGTAACTTTAACAGTGATTACACTTGATGAAGGAGGTAGAGGAAGTATAATCATGTGCCAGCAGCACCAGGAGGATAAGGGCAATATTGAAGTTAAAGTACATTTATGTGAATTCTTATTCCTCCATTAAACAGCAGTTTTTCATAGGATGAGCTTTGCCTACAAAACTCTCAGGTGTTTCCATTTACTGCTGGTCTCATTTAGCAAATATGTAGACTTTTAATTACAAGTAGGCTACCTAACAAGGAAATGTTTGAAAACACTGAAGACAGTAAATCCCATAATCATGAATTGCCTCTATGATACCATGCTAGCCTCTGAAATTCTCAAATGAGAAGGGTTATTTTAACATGCATAAGTAGTTTCACATTTTTATTGGAAAGAGAAGTCAAACTTGTGACGAAATAAGAACTTAGCTGAAGATGGCAGAGGAGTTTTGGAGACTACAGTCCTAAAGATTGTGGTATTGTAACAGTCAGTATTGACTGAAGAAATGTACTTTATTTCTGTATTTTATTTAAGTTATCTAGTACTTGAAGTGAACACCCAGTCCACTACAATCACGGCCAGTAAACAGATGTCTAGTGCAGAAGAGTCTACAAAGCATTTACATATGTTGTCACTCTTCAGAATTCACGTTAAAAGAACAGCTTGTTAAAGAGTTTCTGTCCAATTTTACCTTTCTATCAGAATATGTGAAATCCATACCTGTGTGGGCAGCTGACCCAAACCCCATTCTCTTATTTAGGACTACTCTGATGCTTAAGTAGCCTTCCTGCTGGTATTCTGTGGAGCACAGGAAACTCAGTTTTCTGGTTCTGTGCTTTGATAGTATAGATCTAAGAGGCAAAACTTCCCTGGCTCAAATACACATGGCATGTTATTGACACAGAACAGAAATGCATCTCCAAATAGACATGACAGAAACCAAAACTGCAGCCAGCGTTCATGGGAACTGAGATACGATGTAATCAGACAAGGTCATCAGTGTAAAAGTGCTCTCTCTTGATTTTAAAGATTTTTCTATAGCTGCTGATTGTAGAAGGAAGCTGCTTCTCAGAATGCTGTAAATGAGATTTCTGATATGCTGTTTGAGACATGCTGGTTTTTTTCTAGCCCCTGTTTAAGCCTTTGTTCAGAAAAGTATTTTGTACACCAAAAACATATTTCTGAAGGAATGAAAAGTGACTTGACTTCCACAGTTTTTATCTTTGACTGTTGAATCTACAAAGCACAGAGAATATACCTTATGCAATCCCGGTGTGTTTAGTCATTCATGCTAGTGTGCATCCACGAAAAATTAGCTAATAATCTACTTATCTAATGTGTTAAAGATTCATTTTCATTAAGATTGTGTCTAAAGTACCTCTGCGCACAACATTTCCAGTGTTTATTCCACTGTTTCTAAAGAATTTCCTTTGCAATTTAATGTCAATAAGTGACTATAAGATGTGATTGACGACAGTGGCTGATATGAGCAACTGAGATGTTTCAGGTGGTGTCAACTTTTTCCTTTCTTTATTTCTTTGTTCTGCAGAGAGCTACAGAGTTTCTTACTTAGTTTTTTGGCATAGATATATTTTTGCATTTTTAAGGAACATTTTGAAGACCTGTTTTTGTGGAAAAGCGGTAAAGGTTTATCTCAGGGCTTGCCTCTTGCAGCTTTGATATGTTTAGTCTCTTATGTCCTCAGAGAGTGATATAAAAGTAGGACAGCAAAGGAAATATTTCCTTTCTTCCAATCTGTCTCCTTGAGAAATAAATGGATGTATCACAGACCACCAGTGGGGACAGGCAGTGAGGGGAAAGAAGTGAGAGTAGATGGAGGAATTACTTGAGTGAACAAATCTGAAATTGTAAGGGAGCAAAATGTGATGTTGTGCTCAGGGAGAGTTTGGAAGAGAAAATGGAGGGTTTGAATGTAGCTTTGGGGATCATTCCTCCCCATTTCCTTAGCCTGAGATGGAGCCAATCTGAGGTAATTCTGTAAGTGGCATCATACCTGAGTGTTGAACATTAAGGTGGAAGATGTCAGTGGACTGGTTTCTGAGGGAAATAGGGATATAAAGGAATTTTCTATTGAGAGGACATTTACCAGCAGATGCATAGCACACAGCCTGAGGAAGGTCTTATTTGGGAACCTTGGATGTGAGAAAAAAATGCTTATGGCTAGACCATTAAGACTTTCTTCCATGGCAGTTTAAGTCAGAAAGGAGAAAACTCAAAGTTACTGGCAGCCAGAGAGGAGAAAGGGGTTAAGAGGTTAGAGGAAAGCAGAGTCTTCAGGGAGCAATTGATTTCCTTCCATTCATTTTGTTTGTGTTTTTCCGTCAGTGGGGAATAGCCGTAAGTCCACCTGCAGTTTTGGTGGACTCTGTATGATTTTTCAGTCTGCATCCCACAGAAGTGAGTATTTCTGATTTTCAGCAACAGAATGAAGGGAAATTCTGTATAGTCCACACAGTATCTGAAAGTGGTGGGACATGGGACAAAGCCTTTTGGATCCGGTTCACTTATAAATGTCTTATATATTCATCGGCAGAGAGTGCTCACCTTCTCCACTGGGAGGATAGCTGAGAGATTGAGGGTCATAAAGGTGAACACCAAAGGTTTTCTTAAAAATTAAATTTTTACCTCTTTACAGCTTGTTTTATGACACATGCAAAGCTCTCGTGTACTTGGAGACATTTTGCCTTAATCCCTAAATCTAAAACATAAATGAAACTATCCAGGAAATAGTGATGTTTAAACACTAAGGTGTCCTGTTAGGCTATCTGTCCCCACATTCATGGTTATCATCACTTTTTAGGCCTCCATTCCTTCATTTACCTAACCTCTAAAATACAACTATGGGAGTCAGGTCTTGTTATATGTAATATATGGGCCAAGTTACTTTATCTACTATTTTCCATATGACCCTAGTTCTTCCTATTATGTAAACAAAATTTTTTAAAGATCTAGAAGTATATTAATTGTAAGAGTGTAGGATTACTAATGATGTATATTTTGAATGGGAATTTAAATCTACTGAGATTCTCCATCTCTGACTGCTGCAGAGCTAAGTGAAATCTGAAGTGGAATGGTAGTGAAAATGTTCCACTAACAGTTTATTTTTGGAGTTCTTATTATTTCCTTCTGATACTGCCTGTGGTTGAAACCGTTATACCAGATCATATTGTCCTTACATTTGGCCCAAGCTGAATTCTCAATTTTCCCATGTTTGCACCCTGACTCCTCTCAGACTTACATTTTACTTATCTTGGCAGATTTCATTAGGATTTTTCATTTTTATTTAATGAATGCCCTCAGAAGCACAACTCAAAGTTGACTTTACCAGTGAATCTCCCTTCCAGGATTAACTTGCAACTGCTTCTTGAGTGTTGTAAAAGAAAGTAGAATAACAAAATCTCTTTGAATTGGGCATCTCAAATGCATTTGGTAGAAAGTGACTTTGAAGTAGCTTATTAGAGAGGATAATTTATTCAAAGTTGTACACTATCCAAAGGAGTTTACCAGCCTCCATAGTAAATTTTAAAGGAAGTAGGGTAGGGCTATCGATATGCAGCTGATATCATTCTCTTTATCTGTGTACTTCTTCATTCTCTTTCACAAGGCAGTTTTATGCATGAGAATTAACATTAATGAAGCGTAGTTACAGGATTAATGCCACTCCCATTGTACATTTTTTGTTTCATCAACACCTTAATTTTAGAAAGTTTTATCTATGTTCATCAAAGCGTAAAGTAATTCTTCATGTGGAAAACAAACACAGGTAAGGAAAGCTAAGGTCTTAAATTAACCATAGGCTTTTAGGCTAATTTCATGAAAGAAAAATAATTGGCTTAGATTCTAGACCATTTATATTCCTGGGGCAAGTTATTTGCTTACTCTGAATGGAAGAGAATAACTGATAATATTAATTTGCCCTGCAAACAAAGCAGTTAGCTATAACCAGGTGCTATATTTTGTTCTAATATACATCCAATACTCTAAAAATTGGACTTCCTGACTAAAGTCTGATCCCAAGCACGATGAACATCAAGTAGAGCTATGATCTTCACAGAGATCAAAAACTTCTAAGAGCACCTGTTTAGATCCGAGGACATCCTTGGAGGAAGAGAAGGTAGATGAACCAGGGAACTGTTCTCAGCATGAGAGCTGGCCCACCAGAACATGCCACTTCAGAAGACTGCTGGGGAGTTATCAAGGAAACACTCAGGGGAAATGCTCCAGCAAATCACAAAAGCAGTTAGTATGCAAATATACGTGAGAACAGAGTTGAGGACACTAAATTACAAAATATTTTTTAAAAAAGCCTGATTTACTTGAATTTCTTTGTTTGCTTTCAGACCTTGAAAATAAGTTTGTCTGAAAGACAAATGCCATCCAGGGAGACTACTTTATGTAAAATTAATGGTTATTTTTGAAAGTATACTCGAATGTTTTCATCAGATGTAAATATGTCATTTCTACACTATTCCCCCCCCATGATTATGGTATCATGATTGAATTACTGTAACTCTTAGCACAGACAAATATTTATATTGTCAAGACTTCTAAGGCATTTCTGTTCATCAGTACATAGTTGTTGCCCATTAGATCTACAGTAGGTTTTATTGTGCTGTTGAACTGCTCATTCCATGGTGGTCTATGCTTTTCAATGACAAATGACTGAGTGTAATTTGGGTGCTATATCATCAAGACAAGGAGGAGCATTTATGTTTTCCTCTGTGTAATGTAACTGTGAGTGTGCATTCACTTTGGGGGAATTATGTGCTTATTATGACAAATAGTGCATTTTCAAGTATTTAAAGATCTTTTTTTGGATAGAGTCCCTCCTCTATGTACATATTGAAGGTATTGCTGTGACACAGCATGAAAACTTGTGGTATAGTTATCTAAAAAAACTTATCCACTCCCTATAACATGTTTAGGTTGCTTTTTTAGACTCTATAAAATTTTAGCTAGCACTAAACATAGAACTTCATTCATCATCACGCAAGCAAAGGCTGCCAAAGGAAGCCTACTCTTCCTGAGCTAAAAGTGGCAGCACTCCAGTATTGGCAGAAATCAAATGAATCATTTCCTGCTTTTAGTTTTAGATAAATAATAAAAAAGAATTGTCTAGATTCTGATCCAAAAGTAATTTTTCATAGAGAGGAATAAGAGTACAGCTACAAAGACTTTAAGTGGGGAATGTTCTCCTGTTAATTACTTGACTGGAAAGGCCTTAAGGAACCTATAGTCAGTTCAAAACATCAAAATCCAATTTAAAATAAAAAGTTAAATAAACATATTGACTTTTAAGTAAAGTAGCTTGAAGTGTACTGAAACAGAGAAGTTTGAGGATTTAATTTGCTCATGATGCATAGAATGAACTCAATCCAATAGGCTTCTGGTGAATCTGCCTTCTTTCTGGGGGAAAGACAAGGCAAAGCAAGCAGAGCAGGGGCGGCAGCAGCTGCCACTGCTGAAAGTGCATGGTGGTGATTGTGGTGAGGTACATGTTGAGGAATTGTTATCTGTGAACTCTATAATTCTTTTAGTTCTTCCCTCTCTAGTACCCATCATGAAGATGGTATCTGGTCTGCTGACAGGTTGATGCTAGGCTACATTTGGGTATGTGCGGTAAGGGGAGACCTAATTAAGAGGCTGGAGGAGAGAATAATGGGATGAAGAAACCCTGGAAACACAAATGGAGACTGGGAAATAAACAGAGGGAAATGGGCAGGCCAGGGCATGAGATCTGAGGTCAAAGGAAGAGAGTAGTAAAAAGATTATCCCCTTTAAGTATTGAAAGTCTGCAAGTTTAACTACTAGAACTGTGTTGGGAATAAAAGCAAGTGGGAGAGTGAGGAAGGGCATGGCCAGTGACATAAAGGAAGAAATGAATTATGGAGAGGACAGGACCCACATTCTGCTAGAACACCTGTGAGCCTCATGCCTCACAGAGGCTCTAAACTCACAGATAAAGCATGCGTCTTACCCATGTGCCTGATCTAAATGATGATGACCTCTTAATAAGAGTTAATTGACTGAAAGGTCAGAAATCTGTACAGCCAGAAGAGGGAGAGCACTGGCCTGTAATGGGAAAGCTCACAACTAGATCTGTAAATCTGGAAGTGAAGCTGGAAGCAGGAGGAAAAGTGATGGCTGGAGCCAGTGAATAGTGATGATGGACAAGAAGAGGAATGGATGGCGAAATCTTGAAGGCGAGAGAGTAAAAATTGCCAAAAATTGTGCAAACTAAAGCACATTTCTTTGCACATTTCAGAATCTACGGTGGACCTGAAGACATCCATAAAATCTAATGGCAGTAAATTCTCCCTTTTAAGTCAATATGTACAGGGAAAACTTCCTATTGGAGCTTATTCCTCTGTGTACCTAAGTGACAGAGATTTGAGGGTAAAATTCAGTTTTCTTCATGTACAATGTGGGAACTGATTCAGTTGCATAGGAGGATATTTCCTGGTTTTAGTTTCCTTTAAAAAAATGTGAATCTACAGCAAAAATACCTTTTGAGCACATAGGAGTTTAAGGTTATGAACTGGGGAAAGAAGTCCTGTAGTGAGAGTCTGTAGGAAGGTGTGCAGACAAAGAGAGCTCTTGACTGATCTGAGGCCAAAGAGTAGTTCAGAAAATTGATTCTGAACAGCAAAAAAAAAGAGATCAAAGAACAATTACAGAATCCTAACCATAACTTCTGTTGCTTCATACCAGATTAACTGACAACTTCAGTGTTTATAAGTTGACAGATACTTAAATCAAATTTACAGTCCTAAGTAAATTTTCATTATCTAGATTACTAAACAGGTGAAATGACACTTTTTTTTCCTCAGGTGGTAGTAGCATAACATCACAACCTGCACTGAGTACGTACAAGGGCCAGCTGTCACCAGATCTGCTGCTTCAGTTCTATCAGTGTTTCTCACAGCTCTGTGAGTGGGCTTTTGCTATCATGTGGAAAATATTACAAATGTCAGATGGCTACTTTGTATGATAACTTCCTACTTTCTCAACAAGACTCTTCCTTACTTTTTTAATGGCAGTGTATAATGGAGTCCAGTTTTGGAATCAACCCTGTGTGAGCTCTAGTGAAGCTTGAGTGCATACGAAACAGTAAAGTCAGTTTGAATTATGTCATTTATGATGAAGTTCTACAGTCCATATTGCTCCTATCAACAGGGGCAGAAAAATCACTGTGCAGCCGTGATTCTCACTTACCTAGTTTTGAAAATAAATTTGTTCACATCTGGGCAGTCTTCTACTCCCTTATGGGAATGTCCTAGGACTGAAAATGTGAGCCGCCTTGGTCACAGGAAGGGAGTGAATCCAGTTATCCTGACTCTCAAGAATCATGAAATATTTTTCTGTATCGATTGCTTCAGCAGAAGAGTAGTAATTTATGCATGTAATATAAAAATTATATATTGCAGATTTGTGGCTAAATCTAGTAGAGAACTTCAGTTTAGGATTTTGATCATAGGACAGAAATCTATAAAATTGTCTTTTTGGGTTTATGACTCGAACCCCCAGCATTCTTGCACAAATCACAAGATTACAAGTCTGAAGGGAACTTTTTTCTTAGATTTTACTTGGATCTGAATGAGACATTTTTCACTCAATCTAAAATCCAAATCACAAGGGTATTCTTGGCATAAGGCTTGACGTTGAAACTACTTAGAAACATGTGAGAATATTGACTTGATATGTGGTTTTGGATCATTTCAAAGAGTAAAAGGTGTGATTTGCTATCATTTCTGGGATACAGAGTGCTATTAACTCTTATCACCAAGAAACAGAAGCATGGCATGATATTTTTGTGGTCCATATAATATCAGCACGCATTTTGAGATCAGTGTCAATTCACGGTGCCAAGATGTTCAGACAATAAACACACATCTAACAACCGATAACATTGCCAAATTGGCTGATTTTTATACTTAGTCTTGTGGCATCTAGTATTCTTAATGCCTAAGCTTCTAAAATCAAGTATTACATTAAAATGTCATTTCATTAAAAGAAAAATAAAACAATGCATTAATTATTGGTTAAGTCTCTGCTTTCATGATTGCAGACAGAAGCTTAAAAATGTGACCATATTGTAGACTAAGAATAACATAACTAAGAGACGCTTTCTTCTTAAATCTGTAATGCAAGCCAGTCTCATAAATTTTGGCATCTTAAATCACGATTTTTGAATGCTTGGTATTGGCAGTATTGTACTAATATGTTTTGTATCAAAATTCAACTTCAGAAAAACGTGACTTTTACTGTCTAGAAATTTGTAGGTCAAGAGGCTACAAGATACGGAAGGAGGGGAAAAAATGAGGGTTCCCTCCCAAAACAAGACCCTTCAATACCATTTTTTCCTAAGAAGCTAAAACCTGAAGGAGCAGTTTTCTAATCTCATGTCATGGAGCAAAGCTTGCCTGAGAGGTTGATTATGGCTAGGCAGAGGGCTTGCTGTGTCCCCTCCACACTGTGACACTGCAGCCAGCTCCGTGGGGAAGTGCCAGTTCAGAACGCCCTGAAACTCTGCGCCCAGCCCAGGGCTGTGGGTGAACACTGCATTTCTGCCCACAGTAATGAAACCTGGCATCTTCCAAAATAAATATTGTTTCTTGGTTACTAATAAAAATAAATGTATTGCACATTACATTTTTGGATAAGAATGTACAAGACCAACATTTCTGAAATCAAATGGAGAGGTCCTCCCTCTGTTTCCCTCCAGTCCTCATGCAGGCAAACATCCATTTGAGTCACTGGGAATTTACATGACTAAAAACTATGGAAGCACGCAAAAGTATTTCAGTTTGTTTATTTTCTGAAAATAATTATGAGATTTTGATAAAAATTTTATTTGAGAAGGTAGAACAACTCTAATATTTTTTCCAATGTTATTTCTTGAAATAGTTGTAATTTCTGTAGTTTGTAGCTCTCTGAAGGGAAAAATGAATCATTTGTTCACTAAACGGAAAATTAAAGAAGACAAATAGCTCAGTTAAGAGCATGATTTATTACAGTTCACATCCTACTGTATGTCCACAAGTTCTTTTGATGCTTTCCATAGGAAACAAAACCTAGATTCACTCTTTTCCCAGTGAATTTAAAAATACTTTTATTTCAAGATCTACCTTAACTCATATGTCATCTAGACTTGCCTTAATTTTATTCATCATAGCTACAAGAGATCATAGTGCTGGGAAGAAAGGGACAAGGAGAGAAGAAATATTTCCTTATATCATTAGTCATTAAAAGCCAAATAATAGTTTTGTGTAGGGAATGGGGTTAAATTGTATTTTCACACTCAAAGCTAAATCTGTGGTTTGTAAAGAATTAGTGATATATCAACCTTAACAATTAGCTGTTTGGCTTGTGTTAAATGAACCTCTTGAAGGCATAATAGTGTGGTCATGTTGTGTTTTAAATAATTCATGCCTCTTGTAAATGTATAATGCAGTAAGAATTTTAATAATAATAAATTTTCTCATCATGGTTGTATAAGATCATGTCACAAATCCCTTTCTTTACTTGCTCAAAAACAATGTGGTTCCATTGTTGTTGACTTTTGTTTCCTTTTTAATTACGCTTTTTGTTGTTTGTTTGGTTGTTTTTTTCCCGCAAGGTGGATGTCATCCACCTGGTTTCAAAACTTGCTTGTGCATGGGGAGAGAATAAGTTAAAAGAATGGTTTAGGTTAGGCTTTCTCCTTCTTGCCTTGAAAAGGAGATTACCTCACTGGGGAAAATCTCTGGTCAGTGCTATCCCATGAAGTGCTCCCGAGCACTGTCTGGGAGGTGCTGACACCATGCCAGGTATGGGCTATCAAAATGGATGACAGTATGCTAGGACTGAGCCTGTGCTCCGTCATCAATGTTTTTATCAGGAGAGATGTAACCAGAGAAAGTGGTTTGGACCTGTTACTCTCAAACACTAATTATCTCCAAAAAGTATCTAAAATATCTTGGTTTTTTGTAGATGCCTCTGCAGACAGTCACACATGATCAGGACTGTTATGGCTTAGATGGGTAGGGTCAAGTAGTAGACCTCTCCCACTGTTCAGACATAAGTATGTATTTCATGATTTTAGGAGATCTTGGAAAAAGTATTGCTTCTATTTGCCACTTTTCCTATGTTTCTTTTAATAGCAGCATATTTAAGGTAAAGCCTAAGAAGTGGGAGCTGGATGGTGATTTAAGCTTATATCCCAGAGGTGCTTATTTACTATTCACAACAGAGAGAACTTGGTCATGTAATTTTAAGTAGTCCAAATAATTATCCTATGAAGGAAATTCTAATATACAGCTGCTTAAATGTCCAAATTTGGTGTCCAAAGTAAGAAGTATTAATTTTGATGATGGTCTGAATGTATTAAGCACAGAGATTGGCAACAGTTAATGTTGTTGTGTTTGTTTTGTTGTTTCTGCCCATGCCTCAGATATGCTTCTTCATGCATTTCCAGTGTAGAATATTGCTTTTATTTCTACACAATTGCTTCCCTGAAGAATTTTCAGAATACTAAAATAAGATGTTGTTTATTGACCTTATTGCTAGTTTGAATTGCAACTTTGGCAGCTCTCAGAAACTATACTTCAAATGAAGAGTAATACAGACTTGCAATGGTTGGTTACAAATAAAAACATACCCTGTGATAAAGCATATAATGGAAAATCTGAAAATTAAGGGCTTCTGATCTGTAATAACTGGAGCTATTCTGACATTCCCCTTCACATATGTCAGGTCTTGTTATGAAGAACTACATGCGCAAAACACAGATCTAGCTCTGCTCACATAAGTATCATTTCTTTCTAATGCAAAAGTGAAAACAGGATCAACGGAATAGTATATTTCTGAAAAAGTTATTGAGTATGGAAGAAAAGATAGTCTTAATGAGTTAAATTTTTAAAAACTATCTTTATATAACCAGATAACAGCCTACCAGAGATAAAAAGGATGACACAAAGCAGTTAGAAGGATGTCTACTATGAGAACATGGTCTCATTCTATTTAAAGTTGTACCTAGTGATAGAGGACAAACCATGACAGACAAAATCCATAGTTCCCATCTACTAATCTGTGTGAGATGGGGCAACCATGCACTGTGGAAGCCATTTTAAAGTTTAGCTAGAAATTGGGTACAACAAAAGCCCAAGTCAAATTAAAGATATTGAATTTGAATTGTAAACCTGAAAATATTGGGTGAAATTTGTGGATCATAGGCCAAGTAGCTGGTGGATGGAGTGGTTAGACAGGAATTGGAGGAACACATAATAGAGTATTACTAAGCTTAAACCATTCACAAATCATCAGTCAAGTCCAGAATGTCATGAGTTTGGGGAATTTTTTGATATAATAAATATAGGACTTGTTTTGTCTTTTAAAAGCTCAAAATCAGGGCACTTTTGAGTCGCTTTTTTTTTTAACCAAGTTGTAAACCATAATATTATGTTTGGAAAGAATGAAAGCTAGGAGTCTTTGCTCAGGAAAAAAGAACTTTGAGAAAACACTTGTTGGGTGACTTGCAGTAAAGGTCATAAAATTTGGCAATGTAGATATAGATTAATCTGGAAAGTACTGTAGTTGAGGAAAACTGCTGGCAGTCAGGATGTGAGAATTTGAAAATAAGGCTGTTTCATTTCTATAAAAATAGCAGTAATCATGCATAGGTCTGAAACTAAAAGCTGTAATAAGCTTAGACATCTGATATTTGACTCATTCACAGATGATTCCTGTTTTATGAAGAATATATTTGTTATTCATAAATATTTATTTGTTTATAAATTTCCAATAAATAAGCTGAGCTTTTCATTTTATCTATGTTTTTATCCTGGGTGATTTGTCTTATGATATTTTTTCTTGTTGTGTTTAGGAATAGAAACAGCGGCAAGCAGTATGCTTTTAGTACATTTTTAGACGTGAGGAAAGGGTCGTGAATACTTTTTTATCACGAGTTTTAAAGTATCAAAAAGATATATGAAGTAGAATTTAAATCATAGAGCTATGGCCTGCCATTATTATGTTAGTTCTCATGTTGTAAGTTCAAAAAGCTTTTATTGGTCTGGGCTAGTGTGTTTCACTGCTGAAATTAGTAGTGATCTAGACAGACAATGAACATATACCATATTATACCAGCTTGAGATCTGGATCAGGAATTATTTTATCTGGTTTGTGACAGAGTCAAAAACTGCTTCACACTCTGATCAGTAGTAGGTGATATCTGAAAGTTTTTATTTTTCAGTTAGAATTAAAAATATGAGTTTAGATTCCAGTTCAGAGTTGTTTGTTGTTTTTTTTTTTCACTAAGCCTCTTTAGCAGTCTAAGAGGAGGAATCCAAGTTGCAGAGATTTTTGTCAATTTCTTTCTGAATGCTAGAAATATTTGTCAAACAATGATTTTATTAATCTGTTTTTTAAAAGGAGAAAAAAAAAACCCAGAAATGAACCACCTCCTCTTTTCAGATGGGGAATTAAATGTCAAGTTTCCTCCTGAAGGGCACCTTTTATGGAGAAGTTATAAACCCTGAACTTAAGTTTGTAATGGAAAATGTGGCAAACTTAACTATGGCAATGCAAAAATATATTCTTAGCACATAAAGGGCCACATATATGAGATGTATTTGTAACATGCAACATGTTTATTACAGATTAAACACTAAAAAATTGAAAAAACCAGCACATAACCCAACTGTTTCTTAAATATTTGTTTAGTATAGCCTGAACACGCTGAAAATTGAACTGAAGAGTACATGGTAAGTGTTTAAATAACATCAAATGCAATAAAACGTTTCCTTTGAAATGTTAAGCAGGTGATAAAAATGTCATGTAGAATTACTATTTGGTGTGCTTTAAAGTAATATAATTACGAGAAAATGCATAGGGGAAACTTAATCACTAAACCAAAACCTGTGTAAATGAGGCATTTTTGCATTTGTTTGGGTATTCTGATTTTTGCAGCAGATCAGAACCTTTATCAACAGCTGAGCTCAACCACTGCAGCACACTGTGGTGGGACTGCACGGGCATTGGGACATGTGAACAGTGCAGTAGCTCATGGCACATGCTCCTGACCCCTTACTAGCCAAGCCAACAGATGTAGGAAAAGATGTAATCAAGGAAGTTTTTTCTCCCCCCTCCAACTTTCTCCTCCCTGGAGGGGACAGAAGAGGCGAACTGGAAGCAATGTGAATCTCCTATAAGAGAAGGTGGCAAAAAGCCAGAGAGATTGAGAAAGGAAAGAAGAAAATGCCTCACACCTTCAAGCCTTCCTCATTAGAAATAAGAATAAATTAAAAAAAGTTAAATGGGAGACATAGCTCATGGAAGGTGATGCACTGGGTGAGTAATATAATCTGTCCGCTTGTTAGACAACTGTTGGAAAATAAGCATGTTCTGTGTTGCCCTGTAGTTATTTTTCCAAGTTTGGGAATGGACAAAGTTGAGGGGAATTTTGTTCATGGAATCTTAATATAATTTAATGATTTTAATATAAATTGTATTTGTAGGACAACAAGGGTAATTTTAGAAGCTAGAATAAAGCCATTAGTATCATTATTGATTCAATATTCCTTCTATTGCCAGAATTCTTGCTGTTTGCTTTATACTGATATACGCTCTTTTTCTCCTTCAACTGCCTATGATAAATCATCCTTTCTGTTTTAGGAGGAGCATGAGAATCTCTTGCTATTGCTTTCTGTCCTACCAGAATCCTCCTGAATGCTCACTCCTGTTTTCTCTCAGAATACTTATTCAGTTACCTTGTCTGCCTTTGCTGGCACCAAAGAGCTACTGTGCAAGGAGAAAGGTCTTTTCTGTCCAGTAAATAATAGCCCTAGTTATTATTTTGAGAGCAGACGTGAGTCGCTGCTACTTTCTCTATGCTTTTCCTTAAGGCATAAGATGTTTTCACTGCCCTGCCATTTCTCCTTTCTCCCCAAGGTCAGTTTCATTTTCACTGGATACGCTTACACAAGTCTTGGACTTGTTTCAGTTAAAATTACTGTATGTTTGGCCTCTGTATCATGGAAGCACAAGCAAAGCAGCTAAACACTGTGGAAATTTGTTGTTCTCTGTTTTCCCTGGCTGTGCACGAAGTTCTGCAGTGCAGAAGCTCAAACATTTTGCTTCGAATGGAGTCCCCTGGAATGATATGCTTTGTGGTCATATGTTAAATTGTAGACAGAATATAAACTAGCCATTGCTTCTCAGCAGTCTTCACAGTAGATATTCTTTTTTGCTATGATGGGATCCTGTCTAAGGTTCAAACTCTGTCTAAACCCAGGAATAAGCCCAACTTGTCTTGCCTGTGTGGGGAAGAGATGCTGACAACTCAGCTGGTGAAAAAGCTGAGCCTCTGTCTTCCTCTATTGACATATACTGTACAAAACTAAGATCAGCTTCAAGAATAANCTAAGCCTCTTTAGCAGTCTAAGAGGAGGAATCCAAGTTGCAGAGATTTTTGTCAATTTCTTTCTGAATGCTAGAAATATTTGTCAAACAATGATTTTATTAATCTGTTTTTTAAAAGGAGAAAAAAAAAACCCAGAAATGAACCACCTCCTCTTTTCAGATGGGGAATTAAATGTCAAGTTTCCTCCTGAAGGGCACCTTTTATGGAGAAGTTATAAACCCTGAACTTAAGTTTGTAATGGAAAATGTGGCAAACTTAACTATGGCAATGCAAAAATATATTCTTAGCACATAAAGGGCCACATATATGAGATGTATTTGTAACATGCAACATGTTTATTACAGATTAAACACTAAAAAATGGAAAAAACCAGCACATAACCCAACTGTTTCTTAAATATTTGTTTAGTATAGCCGGAACACGCTGAAAATTGAACTGAAGAGTACATGGTAAGTGTTTAAATAACATCAAATGCAATAAAACGTTTCCTTTGAAATGTTAAGCAGGTGATAAAAATGTCATGTAGAATTACTATTTGGTGTGCTTTAAAGTAATATAATTACGAGAAAATGCATAGGGGAAACTTAATCACTAAACCAAAACCTGTGTAAATGAGGCATTTTTGCATTTGTTTGGGTATTCTGATTTTTGCAGCAGATCAGAACCTTTATCAACAGCTGAGCTCAACCACTGCAGCACACTGTGGTGGGACTGCACGGGCATTGGGACATGTGAACAGTGCAGTAGCTCATGGCACATGCTCCTGACCCCTTACTAGCCAAGCCAACAGATGTAGGAAAAGATGTAATCAAGGAAGTTTTTTCTCCCCCCTCCAACTTTCTCCTCCCTGGAGGGGACAGAAGAGGCGAACTGGAAGCAATGTGAATCTCCTATAAGAGAAGGTGGCAAAAAGCCAGAGAGATTGAGAAAGGAAAGAAGAAAATGCCTCACACCTTCAAGCCTTCCTCATTAGAAATAAGAATAAATTAAAAAAAGTTAAATGGGAGACATAGCTCATGGAAGGTGATGCACTGGGTGAGTAATATAATCTGTCCGCTTGTTAGACAACTGTTGGAAAATAAGCATGTTCTGTGTTGCCCTGTAGTTATTTTTCCAAGTTTGGGAATGGACAAAGTTGAGGGGAATTTTGTTCATGGAATCTTAATATAATTTAATGATTTTAATATAAATTGTATTTGTAGGACAACAAGGGTAATTTTAGAAGCTAGAATAAAGCCATTAGTATCATTATTGATTCAATATTCCTTCTATTGCCAGAATTCTTGCTGTTTGCTTTATACTGATATACGCTCTTTTTCTCCTTCAACTGCCTATGATAAATCATCCTTTCTGTTTTAGGAGGAGCATGAGAATCTCTTGCTATTGCTTTCTGTCCTACCAGAATCCTCCTGAATGCTCACTCCTGTTTTCTCTCAGAATACTTATTCAGTTACCTTGTCTGCCTTTGCTGGCACCAAAGAGCTACTGTGCAAGGAGAAAGGTCTTTTCTGTCCAGTAAATAATAGCCCTAGTTATTATTTTGAGAGCAGACGTGAGTCGCTGCTACTTTCTCTATGCTTTTCCTTAAGGCATAAGATGTTTTCACTGCCCTGCCATTTCTCCTTTCTCCCCAAGGTCAGTTTCATTTTCACTGGATACGCTTACACAAGTCTTGGACTTGTTTCAGTTAAAATTACTGTATGTTTGGCCTCTGTATCATGGAAGCACAAGCAAAGCAGCTAAACACTGTGGAAATTTGTTGTTCTCTGTTTTCCCTGGCTGTGCACGAAGTTCTGCAGTGCAGAAGCTCAAACATTTTGCTTCGAATGGAGTCCCCTGGAATGATATGCTTTGTGGTCATATGTTAAATTGTAGACAGAATATAAACTAGCCATTGCTTCTCAGCAGTCTTCACAGTAGATATTCTTTTTTGCTATGATGGGATCCTGTCTAAGGTTCAAACTCTGTCTAAACCCAGGAATAAGCCCAACTTGTCTTGCCTGTGTGGGGAAGAGATGCTGACAACTCAGCTGGTGAAAAAGCTGAGCCTCTGTCTTCCTCTATTGACATATACTGTACAAAACTAAGATCAGCTTCAAGAATAACTCTTTAAAATTGTCAAGAAATGTCTGCTCTGTCTTGCATTGCTTCAGGAGCTGCATTCCCCTTTTGTCTTTTGGCAGGTAACTATATGGAGCAAACCAAACTAGGCTGAGAGGCATCTTGACAGTGACACTGTAGTGTGCTACAGCTCTAACTTGCTAGTCCTCGCAATAATTTGTGAGTTGTAAAGAAGAGGACATAGCAAAAGAGATTAATGACATGCCCAAGGATACATGCTAAGATTAACTAATGCCCTACATATTCTAAAATTACTCAGGCTTGTGGAACAAGGGTCTGTTTTGGCATCAAAACACTATGATGCTGTTCTGTACAGCTGTGACATACCATGCTGGCTGCAAGGCGTTGGAGAAACAGACCCTGCTAGGGACAGTCTGGAGCACAGATGGAGTTGTAGGAATTTCAGTATCAGTATCAGATGTCTGTTGGTCAAGACCTCTCCACATTCAATGTTATCTCCGATTCATTCTGCTCATTTTGTTCGTGAAAAACCAGTGAAGCCCATGCATGGAAATAGAAGTTTCACTTCAGTATTTAAAGTTTTAATTCTCCAAAAACTGATGGCTTATTCTGAAGCATATTACTTGTAGCAAAAAA
>VYZX01032456.1:76280-87616 GCA_013401335.1 Brachypteracias leptosomus
AGCAAGGTTCAGTTCCCTGATGCAGGAGTTAGTTTTCTTTTAAGTGGAAATAGCTCCAGCAAGAATCAGTGAGAGTAACCTACCAAAAACTACCTAAAAGTAGTGACTTGAATGCAAGACTTTTACATCTAAGAATACTTATGCTCACATACTCGCCTGAAATGAAATGATATTGTTATAGTTTTGGACAAGTCTTTTATACAATATTTTAAAGATAGAATAGGAACATTTTTTAATTCTTCAAAGCTTTCTAAGCTGAAGGAACTTTTTCCATTCAGGTTTAAACTGTATATCTATACTGTGATAGGTTGTTATGTGTATTGCCTGTGATAGAGGTTATATATTCATCATGTAACTTTGAATGAATGAAAATGAACATTTTTACTCCTGCTCTACTGCAATTTTTCCATAACTCAAGTAGTTAAATGTTGATCCACTTTCATATCACTTTTAAAATTGATAGGTCTAATAAGAAGTAAAGTTTTCACAAGATGAGAAAATACAGTGACTACTAGACAAATTAAATAAGAAAAAAAAAAAAAAAAGAAGTCGTCTAAGACTATTCTCCCTCACCCCAAGGTACAGAGAGTAATAGCTGACAGCAATAACTGGGACTATTTTGGGTATATGCTGTATGATCACCCATTTGGAACAGATTTCTCACATCAAACTTTCTGCCTGAACACCAAACTGGAATGAGTACACTGCTTCCAACATCACAAACAATAAAGCATCACATGAAAGGTTCATGTTTTCTCTTGCTAGCTATTGTTAGATTTTAAAAAAAATCTTCTAAGTCCTAGATTTTCCTCAGTCAGTACATTCGTTTGAGGTTTACATCAATATTTTATGTAAACTTACTGTCCTTTCTGCATGTTTCCCACTAAGAAGATCTTTAAAGATGGCAGGATTCCTTAAGTAATCAGAGATCAACTTCAGAGAGTGACAACCACAGCCTACATTTGGAAACCCTTTGGTGAGGCCACTCAGGTTGAATAGACTGGTGGGACAGGCTGGAAAAGAGCTGCATCAGTAAAAACATCTGTCCTCTCCTGTTGCAGCATCTCTGATGATAGACCCCTCAAAATGTTGTCTGTGAGTACTGCTGTTTCACCCAGGGCACATTAATACCTCCGGCCACCATGGGGAAGTCCTGTGGGTCAAGCCTCACATATGGTCACAGGGAATCAAAGGGGAATCTTTGATTATTCTTGGGTGGGAATGGTGTGTTGTCACACCACCTAACAATAATTAATCACCTTGATAAGCCTCACTCATTATTCTCCTTTTAATCTGAGATTAGTTTGTGAGCCATCTGGATTGATACAGACAGGGATTCCTGAAATGTGTAATGGAAAAATTACAGTATAAGCACATACCTGTTGGACTCAGCAATTGCAATTATAGATTAGGAAATTTCATACAAAATTATTTCAGAGCCTAAAAATGGACCCTCATATTTGGCCACAACTACTTTAAATGATTCATAAGTATTGAGGCTATTTAAAGGCTTGTTGGTTGCTATAAAACTTTATCTTGTTAAAACTTATCCTTCACTTACAACATTTGAAGTCTGTTTGTATACTTTATATCTTCCATTACCCTGCTCTTATTCATCATATTTCTTAATTTCTCTCTCAAGACCATCTATTTTTAGCTGCAGAAGTTATCTTATATAGGCATGTTACTGAATTATGGACATTTTCATGTCAAATTTAAGAATTCCATCCCGCCAAAATCCTTTAAATCAGAAGTATACTGATGCTGACAGTAGCCACTAGCAAATCCATAAGAAATACATAATCTAGGTCCTGTCGGCTGGTGATTACCCAAGAAACGGATCCACTGGGAGATTGTCTTAGCCTTTATCTCCCTTTTAATCTTTAGCATTCACAGTGCCCTGTGTCCAAAACTTCCATTGCTTAGTTCTTTCCTATATGAAGCTTGGACATATGCCTAATGAGTTGCTGACAGTGCTCTACTTTGTGTGTTGCAATACTCACTGTAATGTCCGTCTATTTTATTCTTATCTTACAAAAAATGGTTGGACATTTGCTGTTAAAATTATTGTAAAATTCAGGCACAAAACAAGGCACATTCATGCTGTAATAAGTAGCTTCTGGAATTGTACAAGCAAGTAAAACCAGGAGATCAAAATGGAAATCACTCCGTAATCTTTAACATTTATTAACAATGTCATACTTTTGAAGGAGTAATAGCTGACAAAAATAGGACAAAAGGAGGCTCAGAACAGGAAATATACCTTTTGGTGAAAACCAAATGAAATTTTGAAATCATAGATTACATTTCTGTTGGTTTTCCTTTTTAATTTATCAGTAATAATATACTGTTAATTATAAAGAGTTTATTATGGATTTTTAAGGAAGTGTTGAAAACAGTAATATTTTTTAGTTTCTTTGACCTGCACTGGTAGAACTTGCTTCACTTTGTTGAATGTGCTTCACTTTATTGAATTCACCTGCCATTTGAAAGGTAGAAACCAGCTGCCTTTTGAATAGTATTAAACAGCATTATGCAGCCATTCAAGATGAAAAGAGAAAATGCTGTGTTGGAAGCCAGCAAAATATAATTCTCTGAATTGATGTAACTGGGAGAATTTTAGATAGGTGATTACACATTTGGAATTTATTTAAGCTTTCTCTTTGACTATCAGGCTGCCTTCAGCATCCAAGCTGCCTTGTTTAAGTCTGGATTGGAGCATCTCATTGTGCTGTGTAGATAACTCTGAGTGTGCAGTGAGGGCCCATGTGCTTCTGGCTTTAAGTAAATGCTAAAGAGAGAGACACGCTACCTACAAAAGAGAGGTTTTATATGTAATACATGCATGTGCACACACAGTGATATTGTTATAGAACAGCGGGAGGGAGAAAAGGAAAAGCAGCCACTCAAACAGGAATAAATGTGCCTGGAGTGTCCAGACACATGCATTCATTAAACTGAGAACCAGCCCTCTGGTCCTTTCCTCGGAAAAACACCTGATGGGGAGATGACTTGCTATGGATTTGTGAGGTAAAAGCTCCAACAGAAAATAAAATCTGGCTTCTGCAGTCTGGGCTGAGGCTCCTTCCACTTATCCGCTGGCATGACCTCACTGGTAGCAGAGTTGAAAGTCTTCCTGGGTCGATGCAACGCTCTGCTGCTTACTTACCCCCTTCCCTCCTGTCCTCAGAGATTACCTGCTCCTCCACCCAGCCTCAGGAAATAACTCCTGCAGGGATGATGCATCTAGGCAGTCCCTCATGCCAATAACCAGGCATTAGAAACAACCTTCCTGCAAAGCATCTTAGAATGGTCCTTCCTGCCATAAAAGATCAGACTAAACTAGGGGCTGACAGTGTCCAGAGTGAGAATAAAACTTTTTAGCAATAAAATATTTCATCAGAACATATATAAATACCATTCAAAATCCCTCCTCTGGGCACTGTAACAGATTCATCTACCCCAGATGAGTGGACGGTGAAGTATTTCCCTCTTCTGCACTCCAAGTCTACACAGTGAGCTCAGGTACCAGACTGATGGACAATGTCTCAATTTTACACTGTCCCCTCCTAACTGTTCAATAAATTTTCAGAGCGCAAAGTAACAACTAAGGTATTGTTTTTTGCCTGTATAATGACAAAATACATATAAAGAAGGAAATGCAAACTGCTATTTCCAAACAAAAGTAGTACAGTATCAAGAATACAGCACATCAGAGCCTAACAGTTCTGTTGGAAGCAAGATTTGTTCTTGTTGTTAATAACTTTTATAATGATTTGAACTACTTTCTTTTTACAGCTTCCAGCTTCTCTCAAAGGAAATTTTTTCCTTATTTAGTGCATCCAAAGTTCCTTGAAATACTTGGATGAATGAGTCTATGTAAAAGCCAAAGATTATTTTATTCACTGAACTTCAGAACATTGAAAATGTCCTGTCTGTTTAAGTAGCGATTTCATTTTGGGTCATTGTGAAGTAACTTTTATGTAGTTTGGGGAGAAGGGCTATTTGGATTGGATTTGGTGTTCAGAATAAGTGGCGTATTAGTGAAATATTGAAATTGATACATTATTATGTCACAGAAAAGGTGCGTGTACATAAGCAAATGCCAGTTGCACCTCTATTATGAAATTAAACAGAGCCAAGGAACTTCTTGGATACTGGAATTTAGAAATCTACATAGCTAAACTGCTAGAATAGTCCCTGGATGGTTTTCGCCCTGTTGGCAAACACTTTTGCAAACAGTTCCTGAGTTCGACCCGGAATTTAGCAAAGGTCCAGGACTAGCAGGGTGTTTGCATTTGGTCATTTCTGTATCAAAGGCTAGAAAGTTTAGTAGTATAGACTCAGAACAACACGCTACATCCAGTTTAATGTACTAGTGTAGATATAATACCTGTAAAAATGTGCATATTTCTTCAATGCTGTTTTCAAATCAAACCTCAGAAGTAAATATTACAATTTTCAATTTTTGAGCCAACGAGCAAGTGTCTTCAGATCATTGCAGTTACCTGGAATAAGGTTGAGAAATAGTATATAACTGTCATCACTTCGATATTTGTCTAAGGAGGGTTGATGGCTTTTGTGAGTGTGTTTGAAAGAAAGAATATTGCAGGTTCTGAGGTGAAAACATTGACTGGTGGCTGCATGAAGAGTGAGTAAATTAGTAAATATATAATACATATTGACATGTAGTAATATCAATTTCATGGAAGTATTTCAAGACGAAATCTAATTTTCCCATTAGTCTGTTAAAACAACCATTTTTGTCTGGGAAATTTTGATTGTAGAAACATAATTGTCTTTGTTGTCAATGAATCTTATTTGCTCCTGTTAAAGCCAAGACAGCAGAAGCAGAAAAAATGTTACTGTATTTTATACAAGCTTTGTAAAGGAAATAAGCTTGTCTAGCTACTTTACAGTCAACCATATCACAGCTGATTTCAAATACAAGAAGAATATTAGTAAGACACACTGAGTATATCCCTATACAGTTACATTTCCAATCTCACATGTACGCCTGTCCAATACTTACAGAAATCATGGGGCACCCATTTCCATGGAGGAATTAGATGATCTCATATCAAAGCTTTACCTTTTGTAGACAGAAGAGCAAGAGGAGCTTAGACCATGGAAAATTATTTTCATAGACTAGTTTTCACATAAGTGGAAAGTAGATCCTTCTTAACATAACCTTAGGTGTGATTTTCTCATCTGAAAATATGTTCCTTTTATACCCTGTAGTGGGTCTGTCTGAGCTGATTTTCCTCATGCAGCCCTAGGACCCAGAGAGTGTTGATAACACACACCTTTGTTATGACTATCAGTGNCCATGTAGTTATAATAGCATTTTACGAAGCTATTTCAGCCATAGTTCTCGCTAAATACAGTTTTTCCTTGTTGAGTTAATAAGAATGTACTTAGAATCAACTTAGAGGGAACAGAAGATTCTGTTAAATCTGTGATTGAGTTAAAATTACAGATTTTCATATTTCAGAAGAAAACATAATACTGAGAATGAAGTTCAGTGAAGGTTCTGCAGATAGTGCTAGAGGTAACTAAATCTTTGCTCCTGCATATCACAAAGTTAGATTATTTTTTCAAAACACTGTAAAATTTTGAGGCAGAAAGTAGGGTGGTTAGAAGGGTGCAAACTAATAAAATATTTACCTCAAAATGCTAACATTTAGATGACAGGAAAGTAAATACTTTGAGGAAAAAAAGGGTCAAAACTTAACTTTCTCTAACAAAATAAAGTGTCATCATGAAGCTAAAAAGCTTTTAGTCATATTTTAGTTGTTATCCAATATTGTAGATTGGTGGTTACAATAATAATTAAATACATTATTGATTCACATCTAATCTCTATGAAATCTAGCAATGGTGACAGTAAGGATTCTTTTGAACAAAGTAAAACAAACAACAAGACCCACATAGTTACTTGGGGTGAAGTCCTGGCCTCGTGGAAGCAAATAGTAAAACTCCCGTTGACTCCAATGGGGTCAAGATCTCTTCCCCTTTCCTTCCACCCGCAGTGTGTAACCACAGCTGTGCTTTTGCTAAGCAGCATGCAAGAACAACTTATGAATCACATCTGGTGACCCTGTTTGGCATCCCAGCAGAGAAAACATCAGGAATATTAACCTCTTTGTTATATAAATTAAAACAAAGAGACTTTTGGACCCCTTGGATAATGCAAAAACTATGGAAAAGAAAACAAAAGAAAATAAAAATATTTTGGGAGAACTGAGAATCAGGGCCGCAGTAAGGGAGAAGAGCTGCTGTTGTAATTCCAAAATTTAAGAATAAACACATTTTTCTTTCTCTTTTAGGCTCAGCTGCCAATGTAACTTGATAAATTTCTTTGGTTTGTTTCCACTTGTTCTCACTGACGCAAGCTGGCAATAGCCTTTGTAGAATTTCAAGCTCTGTTGAGTCAGTGTCTTGATCTGCAGTCAAAACCTCTTCATTTTCCAAGAACCTCTTAATTTTCCATTTCCTCCTTGGCAAAGCTTAAAACCATATCCAAAAGCTGTATTAGCATTTTTTCACCTGAGACATTGGAATTTCCATCATCACTGGGCTTAGTTCCCTTTTCCGTCTTTGGAAGCTATCTTGTAAAAATCAAAGTTTAATATCCAACCCTCTGCTTTTTTCTTCTTATTTTTTTTTTTCTTTTTGTTTTTAATGTGTGTGTATATTTTAGTCTGGGGAGAAATTTCACAGTCTGAAGTTTAAATCACAGCTAGCTATATCCTGGGCTGAATGAGCCTTCTGGATATAAACATTTCCAAAACAAGGCATTTGCTATCAGAATCTAGAATGCAGCACAGTATTTTCTCACTGACTAGACATCTAACAGTAGCTGTAAAGAGAAAAAATCCTGCATTTTAATCTCACTATAAGGTTTTAGGCTAGTTATTTAACATATAAGACCCTGTCATATGTGGAGAATTTTAGAGAAAGTAGAAAAATGGACTACACAGAGCATTACAGATGGTTATGTGTAAGCATATAAGTCAGTCTGGTCCTTCTGATATCATTGGAGTCAAGCCTTCATATCACCTTAATTTCTTGTATTTGAACAGGTTGTGTCAGGCTACAAAATCTGTTAATCACATCTGATTTAGCACATATGCTGGGCCATGTGAAGCCACAGAGCTAAACTCTACAGGAAAGTCACTGTCTGTCAAAATCGATGGAGCCCTGTAAATTATGAATGAAGGCATATCAGCACAATGGGCATGTCTGGTTGGCGTCTAGCTCCTATAAGAGTTTGTTCTTTCAGTCATCTCTTTTGAAAATGGTATCTTTGCTGTTTGTGAGGATCTGGATGCTCTCTGTTTTCTAGTGGGACCAGGGCCACACTAGAAGGATATGCAAGTGTCTAATCCAACTGAAATCAGAAGTTTCAGAACAGTACTGCAATATAGAAATACTTCAGTATAGAAATAATTCTAAAAAATTTAATCTCTTTAAGTTCAGGAAAGAATTAAAAAAATATAATTACAGCTATGTTTCACGCGGACAATTAAAAAACCCTAATAGCTTTTTTTTTCCTGCTAACATATTTTCAACAAATAGAATATTAAATTTAGAAGACTATCTAGAAAGTTAAGTAAAGATGTCTGTATTTTAAACATCTGTGAATGATATTTCTTATCATCTGTGAATGATATTTCTTATCATATTAGTGTGACAGAGTACTAGGATATATATCAACTGTAGGGAGCACAATGTCTTGCAATGATGAAGAAATAACCCTATATCATAATAATGCAGAGGAATTCGGTGACTACAAAATTCAACACAGGGAGAATGAATAGACTAGATGCAGCAAATATTGTTTAAAAGAACATTAGCATAACCTGCAAGTCACTAACCATCAAATCATTAAAACTTATTGAGCAAAGTTTTTTGAAAACTTCACACCAACATTACTTTTTTTCAAACATTCTGCCCTGCAGATATTTTTGATATTGGAATTCAATTCAGTATGAAAACACATGCTACAGTTTTCATAACCTATGACAGAATTTCCTATTGTGTAAAAACGTGCTATTAATATTGAAGTGTGAAGTGTCAGCAGGCACAAATAGGACAACCAAGACTAATAAATGGTCATAAAGGGACACTTCAACTATCTGCATAGAAATTAATCCTTTCCAATGGGCGACTTTGAAAAAGAACTTCTTGACCTCTCAGACTACATTTTTTATAGCAGTCGGTTCTACAGCACACATGAGGGAAAGTTACCCTTTCCTATGTAATATACAAGTGTTGGCTCAAGAAGAAACTATCGCTGAGCCACTAATTAATGGTGACCACAGCATAATTAAGTTCCACATTCTCAAGGGAGTGATTGAACCAAATGTGGGACTGTGACAGTGAACTTTTGATAATGAATTTTTTTTTCAAGGGGAAAGTTAGTTAAAAAAAACTAAAGTCAAATGTGAGGAAATTAAAATCCTTACACTCAGCATGGAGGCTTCTTAGGCATCCCAGGAGTCACAGAGGAATGAATGCACCTTAACAAAAAAGAAAATAGAAATCTAATTAAAAGCTAGTATAGTAAGATTGCAAGGTCCAAGATGTTATTTAAGACAAAATGGTACCCTTCAGAAAATAGTAATCTAGTCCAATTCAAGGAAAGGAGCAGATATTATGGAATATGAGAATTACAGAAGTAAAAGGTAAGATATAAGATGAGGATAGACCAAAAATATTCACAATATGTTTATATGTGTCTCAGCTGGGAACTGTGTGAGAAAATTGGATGATTCATTTTTTCATCCTTGAGAAATTATGGATAGTACAGATATTAGAGAAAAATATAAAAGTATGTTTATATTAGGACTCTTTTCAATGAGGCTGAGATATCTGTAAAAAGAAAAATTAATCAAAGGAAATCACTGCCAAGACAATAAACTGATAAACTGAAAAGTATCAGTAAAAAAATACAGTTTCATCTGAACTGTGATTCTAAGTTGAAATATAGAACAGAAGCAAATGTTTAAAAAGTGTATGAGTCAGAGAATTACAGTGACTGTAAGTGGAATAATTCATGAGAATAATCAGAGGAAAAATAATAAAAGAAAGTTGCTTTCCTGTTTTTTTCCTAAATGTTTTACTTTGCTTGAGGCTGAAAAAAAATCCTCATGAGAGGCTGATGGGGAAACAAAGAAGCCCACGGCTAAGGACTGGTATGGCATGGACACAGAGAAGAAATTAGCACAAAGTGACAAAGAGGCAGTAGCTGTGGCCTGCTGGTGAATGAAGAACAGATCTAACAGCATCAGGTTGAAGATGTGTCCTGTCCTCTCATCCCAGACATATTGGTGAAAGATTTAGCACTGACTTCAATTCAGAAGGATCTTACCTGCAGGCTCTGGTTTTGGCTCCAAACCCAGACATTACACTGGTCACATTTGTTAACCTCCTGCTGGCATTCACCATTTAAATAGGACTACCTGTGTCTGACAGGGACACCTCCTCTAATTATACTTGATGGTCTTTATGCATAAGCTGAAACTGATAAGCGACATCACAGTATTTTGTTGTTATTTCACTCCAAGGCTCAGTTTCATTATGCAAATACTGTTCCTGTTTCTAAACAAATACAGCCCTGCCCCTCAGTCAGAATTCTGCACTGCAGTAGCCTGACCTATTTCGACAGAACTGATACTGAGATCTGAGTCAAGGGCTTGGATGTGACTTACACCAAGGTCTCATTAAACAAATCTGATAATGAAAAGAGTATTAATTGAACAGTGTCTGTTGGAAGGATATAATGATGTTTCAGTGTGAACAAACATCAAACTCTATGTTTTATATAATGATTTTTGAGATATCTAATCTATAAGATGAGTCTTATTCTCCCTTTTGAAGGATACAGATTCATGATACACTTTAAGAGGCAATCTGACTTTACAGAGAGAGGAACAAAAAAAGGAAAGAAAGCACATGGCCATTTTAAATTACTTATTTCTAGAATAATTTTCCTGAAAAACAATGTCCTAAAGGAAACATGCACTCTGTGGTGTTGATAGAAAGGGCTTACTTGCACTCAGTTTGTGTAGCTTGCATAACTCACTTGTTTATAGCTTTGCTTTTCGTGAATAATGCTGTCACTCCAAAGTCATGTCAACAATAATGCCTTTACACCAATCCGTGATGTTGAGTGTTTTGCATGTATATACATGCAGTACATGGAGCTCCTATCCAGATAATAAACTGTTGGACTGGAGTCTAAATTCCATTTATCTTGCACCTTGACATCCTCCCATGCACTAATCTATTTCCACTGGGACTGTTTTTAACAATCTGACCCTCCCAGCAATTAAAAACAGCTGCCATTTTTTTTAAACAAACCTGCCAGGAAAATATTTCTTGCTTTCCTCACAAACGTGGAATTCTGAGCCACCCTCCCACCCCCAAATTACATTGGACTGATTCCCAGGCCATGTAATGTTCAGTCCTGGGCTAATGACTGGTTTAAATTTCAATAACCCACAGTTCATTAAGACTAGAAATAGATTATACCATGGTAGAGATGGGATTCCCCCTTTTCCCACAGGATATGGCCTTTTTTTTCCTTTTGCTAGGTTTGGTAGAATATAAAATACCACAGTTTAAAAGTCAAAGCTGTGTAGTTGATGGTTAATATTTTAAAATATTTTGTATTGGGCTGCTGCCTACAGCTGCAACTGCAACTGAGGCCCAAGTGAAAAGCTGTTGCAGAAATGCACCATCACAGACAGCCCTTGTCATAGACACTTTACATTCAAAAGAGGGAAAGAGGAGAAAGGAGATTTAGTTGGTGAAACAAGTTAACTGTAGTCCTGCAAGAAGTTAGTGCTGAGCTGTGATTAAACACTGTGTCCCAGCTCATGATCTACTATCCCAGCCTTGTGAAAGCACCAACTCACCAACTAAAAGTATCAGTTTTAACTTTTTATTTTCCAGTTGAAGCTGGAACATGTGAATTTGTGGGGTTTAGGCAATATGGTTTTATAGGCACTGAGAAAAGTGATTNAAGTTCAAACCACCTTTATGTAGAAGTCTTTGGCTTCTACTTTTAGCATATCAGCAATATCTCAAGACTTTCCACAGTAAATGGAAATGAGACCAGCTTCCAAACACTATCAAATAACAGCTAAACATGCAACTTTGCATGCAGATATTTCTCCTTCATAAAAATAAAGGTTTGTACGTAGCTGGCTTTTGTTTCATGCTTACATGGCTTTGTTTTCAGCAAATCATTAAAAAAGTGATGACTTACTGCACTGTTTTTTTAAATCTAGTCACAAACCACAATCGCTTACAGGAAATGGAATGTT
>VYZX01032458.1:2097-15205 GCA_013401335.1 Brachypteracias leptosomus
ACCTAATCTTTTATTACTGTAAAAATTGAAAATTTTTCCCTAGTCTATGAAGGTGTAATTTTATTGGTTTAACCCCTCATTACTGGAAGTGAAATGTTTCATATGAAGGTAATAATTTAGGTGATTTAATAGTTTTAACGCAATGCTTTATAATGGTTTTTGGTTTATAACTCTCTTTTTATAAATAAAACAGATCCTTTTTTGTCACAGCTGCAATTTGTTCTGTATATTATACACAACAATTTTGGGGAACAAAATTTTATTTTCTTTTCTCATTTTGCAAATTAATATAAGGTTAATAAACATGTTCACAAATTCCCATTTCTAATTATTTAGCTACCAGTACTATTAATTTCCTGTGAGACTAGTGAGCTAAGAATGCATTGAGGTTTTTTTCATTAAATATTTGTGTTGGTGTTTCTGTAGTCTGAGTAAATTCTATTTGGCATCTGTACAAAATGGTCTTATTCCAAAGTATAAATTATATAGTATTTTTTTTGCTTGTGTTTAGAGACCGTTTTTTTCCTTGTTGCTGTTAATCCTTTCTGATTTGTAGAAGAATAATGAAATGTAATAGTACAGTTTTAATACCCAGCCTTCATTTTTCATTGTTATAGTCTGGGGATGTCTATTCAAAGAAAAATTGTATATTGTTTCCTTGATCAGTGTTACTCTAAATGTAACTATTTCGTTAAAAGTAATGTTTGATAAACCTCTGCGAGGTACAATAAATAGGTCTATTCCACTATTAGATGCCTTCTAAGGATTCTCTGAATGATTCCATAGATAAGAACCATTTCAAAAAAAGCCCTTTTTTGTAGTTCTTTAATATTTCTGCTATTAAAGATTTTAATCAAAACCCAAACCAGTTAGACACAAAAGAGAATTAACAGGAAAAGCAACAGAGGGGCTCCTTCGAGTCCATGTGGCCATTTTTTGTGGTTGACTAGGTTACACACACGCAGTTAAATATGTCATCTATGGCACTAAGGAGGTTTGAGACATCAGAACTAGGTACACAATGAGCTAGGTGAAAATTCAGCTTACCATCAAAGCAGTGTTCACTGCTTAGGTTCAGGATTTCTACCTGATAACATGCAAAGCTTCCACTGTTGCTTTTGAAATATATTTGTACAAAACCTTTTAAAAAACTGAGCAGCTCTTCGTCTGAAAGACTAACAGAGCTATGATTTCCATTAACCCCCTTCATATTAATGACAGGTTTTGCACACATTTAAGTGGCACAGAAACATCAGAAAGTATGAATGGCTACTGGCACCTTCTCTGTATGCTTTGTCCATCTGTTGGCAAGAGTGACTGGGGAGATGCTTCACAGAAGGGCTAGCATGACTGAAAATGTGTCTGTTTCCAATATAACTCCTAGCCTATAAAAATACTTTCTTTTTCCCTATATATTTTGCTACTCTCATGTACTTAGATTGTCACAGCTACAAAGCCTTTGTGTCTTTAGGTATGTGTTAATTCACCTTTGATTTCTATGAGAAAACCATCAAATTAGAGCATAAAGTACTTTTGAAATTCCTTTATTATTTTGTAACCTGACTTCATGTAGAAACTATGCTTAGACAAATTCACTTTCCCTATGGATGAATCCTTTCCTTTTGAACTTATTGATGCATTTCCTTCAACTTTTAATGGGGTGATTATTTAAAAGTCAAAGGTAATTTTGTTCTTAATTTTTGGTAGTACATGGCTAAGCAGATTAGGCTGACCATGTCAGTTCCCTAGCTGAAGAAGAGTTTTCAGACACCTGGAAAAAGTAGCATGGATACCATGAAAAAAGCTTCAGCAGACCTAGTTCTTTGCATACCAAATTCCATCAAAGTCAAGATACTAATCCATGTGAATCCATGTTTCATTAGTTCTAGAGCTGATGGAACAGTTTTAGTTGCTTTTTCAAGCAGATATATTATACAAGGGTGATTTTCATAAGTATTTTCCCTCCACAACTATAACTGAAATCATAGTGGCACTCAGGAACTACTGAAAGAGCAGAAGAAAAAATAGCCTTCATAAGCAAACAAATAAAAATGATGACACCTTTGCAAATAAGTCCTCACTCTTTATGGATTCAGAACATACCCAAACTCTGAGTATTTGTTGATTTTATAAAATTTTACATAGGTTCAAAATGGCATTACACTGACTAATTATCTTTAATCAGTACTCCAGCTTTAGTTCTGTCATTTGGCGTGTAAATATCATTAATCTTGTCATCAACTTAACACTTTTTTCTTCAGCTATAGAAGGTCACAACTTCAGCTAAAATTGAATATAATCTTGATTTGAAAGTCTAATATTTAGTGTGTATAGAAAAGGTGTTAGACAAAAAGATCTCTAGTCTTTTGCTTTTACTTTACACCATTTTGACATTTTGACTTCGACGTCCTTAAACTAACGCTTCTCCTAAACTTATTGAAGGGAGTCTTTCTAAGAAGGTGTTTAATATGGCAGTTAGTTCTGCTCCATGCAAATTGCTGTAACTGTGACTTCATTTCAGTACACAGTGGAGAAGGTATTTCCCCCTACATCTTTTCTACAGCTTTATTAGCAGTCACTTAAGAAAGCACTTTGATGCCCACAAACTTCAGTAAGGAAATGGTGGCAGGAAAAGGATCTGTGGCAGTGTCATCGTGTTCAATACAGTTCAGGAGTCCTTGTGTCAATTAACCTTTGGTATGGCACTTTCTTATCACATTTGCTTGATTTTGGAGCAAAAAATAATTATAGTATTTGAAGAAATGAAAGAGTAATCAAATTGTTGCTCCAGTTTTGCTGAAATAGAAAGTAGATTAAATTACATTGCTCTATCTAATATTAAACTGACGTTACATTTGATCTTAGCTAAAAGGCCAAATAGAATAAGATGTAGTGAAATTTCAATGAAAGAAACATATCATTTTCATTTTATTAAAATTAATTTTCTCCCTTCTGTCTCTATGTAGAAATATGTGTCTATGCAACAGTGAGCATAAATGCAGCTAATATTTGTGTGACCTTCAGTATTATGGTAATTTATTTAAATGTTCTTTGTTAATTAGGAATATTTCACATAAAAGGCAACTAAATTACTTTTACCAATTAATTATATCTTTGAAATTATTGGAGTGATCAATTATCATAATCAACAGGCATTACGGAAGTAAAATAACGAGTCTGAAATGCCAACTGGTCTGTTTTGGGCTTGTTTTTTCTTTCTCAATGAAATAAATAACTTTTTAAATGCAAACCCATTTATGTGTTGTTCAGTTTCACATAAACAAGCAATAGAATCTTCATTAACAAGGAAAATCATACTCTCAAAAGTGTTACATTTCAGCAAAAGAGAAACAAAAACAAATTTGAAAAGGACAGAGAGAAGAGAAGGGAACACAATAGTGTCTGTTTAGCCCATATCCAGTGCTAAACTATAGCAGTTCTTCTATCACTTGATAGCCCCTCCTCAGCCAAGAAGAGGTATTGGGAAAAGGAAAGGAGGCTCAAGGAGATTTGATGAAACAGCAAAATTAATATTAATACTAATGTGAATATAAAGTATACAAAGTTATACTCAGTCCAGTGAATGCACATCAGTCAAAATAAACAGGAAATCAGTCCTTGGGAGCATGATGGTAAGTGAGCCCCTCCAGGAATGGAGAGAAGCAGACAGTCCTCAGCAAACTTCCCCCTTTATGAGGTGATGTTTATGGTGTGGGATACACCTGTAGCCAGCTTGGGTCAGCTGCCCTGTCTTTTGCCCTTTCCAGCTTAAGCTCCTGGCTGACTCCAAACTGCTAATGACCTGCAGACCATGGCTGGCCTATGATTCTGTTCCAGCAAAACCAGGTTGCTGGTTGCTATTTAGCAACCAGGACAAGTGGTTGCTAAAGAATTATTGGTATTCTCTAGTGATGGTTTCTACCTTAGGAGTGTTGACCTATCTTTAGAGGTGCCTGCCTTGCTCCACAGCGTTCCTCGTTCTAACTGCACTTGAGATAGAGGGCAGTGTTGTTTGACCTCAGAGTTGTAACTACTTTCCTTTATTGGTTGAGTTTTTTTCCCCCCTCTAATTTTAAAAAACAAGGGGTTCTGTGTAATTAGGCCAAATACCTTCGCTAAGTTTTTGCAAACTTTTGCATAATGAAGTGAATTTAGCAAGGTCTACACAAGTATAGGTTATGTTCTTTTCACCTCCTCAGTTCTTTTGACACTCTTCTCATAGACACTGGCAGCTTTTTGTATTCTAATCTATTCTATGAATTCCACAACCCAGATTTTACATTTAATGATAATACTTCTATTTTACATTAAGACTGAATCTAAATCAGTAGGTTCAAATAATCAAGACAAATGGAAAACATCTCTGAGCCTGGATGTACTTTTGACCAGGTTGGCTAGTCAAGAGTAAAAAGGAAAAAAGAAAGAATGAGAAGAAAAAACCCTAAGCATAAAGGAATCTTGCAATATTCTTGTCTTCTCAATCCTCCTAAAAAAACACAGTCATTGAAAATCAGTTGAATTACTATTAGTACTCAGAATTTTCCCACCGTTGTGCAGTTGGAGATGAATTTGAACCTTAAAGTACAGTCATTAAAGTTTCTCTTCCTGTAAAGCATTGAGTCACTTGAGAAAATTAAATGTTTATTCCTTTAAAACATGTGTTTGTGCTTGCCTTCCTCCCCTCTGATCCTGCTGGCCTTGTTAAAGGCCTAAATCCATGGCTTGTTTCTCCTAATATCACACTCATTGCAAAAGGTTCTGAGATTAATTCCACATGGATAAATTGGGAATGCCTTCCCTGAAATAGTGTTGCTAAAAATTTGCATGAAAGACATTTGAGTGAGTGTGATGCCTTTCTTTATATCCCAGTTTCTTTGCTTCTCTGTGGAAAATTATACACATTCATGATACAATGAGTTAATATAGTATAATGCATAAATTATTTATTTTCTATGAAGAATATGAGGAAAACCTCCACTTAAAGCAACTGCAAGGGGAATGTATTAAGATAAAGTGTAAAGAATACTTTTATAGTATAAATCTTTTATTTCTGTTTGTCCAAAGTATCTTGGGGAAAGAAACAAAAGGGTTAAGCCTGTGTTCTTCTCAAAATCCTTCATAAGAATACCAGTAAAATAATTAGAAATGAACAGATGAAAAAGAACTTAGAGCTGTTAAGTAAAATCACAGCATTTTTTTTTTGAGATCTGATTCTGTTTATACTGAGCTTTTTCCACTGACCTAACTAGAATCTGACTGTTTCCACAGTACCCAATATTTTTATTGCTTGTCATGGCTTTTCATATTGAATGTTATCTTAGTATGACTTAATACTCACTTTGGAATCAGCTATTGCTATATCTATGAAATATTACTTTATTTGTCTGCTGACTTTACTGATAAACATTTTTTTTTTCTATAAATTCTCTAACATAGTGCTGTTAAAGCAAAGATATCTCATTAATGGACCCTGAATAATATGTGCCACTAGGATGCAAATGCTGTATAACCTCTGAATTCCCATAGAATGTGATATGCCACAAAAGCATCTGATTATTTCCAAAGTGCAGAGATTTCCATGGCTAGGTTCTTCTGAAGCACATTGCCTAAAATTTAAACTTTGAATGCAGCACAAGGATAATGAAAAGTAAGGCTTAATAAAGCTGTACGAATTGCCATCAAGTACATTCTCTTCAGTCTTTCTCACAATTTCTAGGTCTTGTCAGGAAAATACGCACTTGCATTCTTAGATTTTCTGTGTGTTTCAGCATTCTCATTTTTTATTGTCTCCCAACCAGCAGTAATGAGCTTGACTAGCATGCTAGGTTGATGTTTTCATGACATACTTATTCCAGTGGCATTATACATATTTTCAAGGTAAGACCTTCAAGTAAACATCTCAGGTGAACATAATCAGGAAATGACCAAGCACACAGCTCTTTATGTTTGTTTAGTGCCTAGTACTTTGTGGCTAATGGCTTTAGCCAAAACAACAAATAACAACAGCATTGAACATTCTGCTTATCTTGTACTATTCCCTGCATAATGTTAGATAATGGAGTGATTAATTCATTTTATTATGCCCATTTTCTCAAGAAGTGGTGAATTAGAAAGATAATTGTAAAGGTTAGTGTTGTCAGCTTGGTATAAAGCACTTCATCTTATGTCTTATGATGGTGTATGATATAATAATTACTGTCTTTGTCTTAGTTATATCAGCTGAAGGGGAAAGCAGAAAGAAAGCCACAGCAGTGTGAAGAGAAGGCTTTTAACTGGGGAACATCTTTGGCAGCCAGCTTTCCTCTGTCTGATCTGTGTTGAAATTCCCTTTAGTAATTGTTAACTACACCAATTTTAGACTTACTCTAAGTCAGAAATGCCCTTTCTGATGCCGTTGTCGCTATTGGTAGATGTCGCAGTTGGGACGGTCAAGCGACACAGATCTCTTGTAGCAATAGCCAAAAAAGCTCTTTATTACTGCAGGCAAACCCTTTTTATACATATGTTTACATATTGTGTACATATTGTGTACATCGTTCATTGGTTAAGCATATTACTAGCATGCTGTCTGTTGGCCAATAGCTTATGCATACTTTTGCTCACAGTTAGGACAACATCCCTATCTTGTGGTTGCAGGTTCGTCCTTGTACTTGTTTATCCCTCATTTTCACAGGCACAGCCAAATCACCAAGGTCGAAAAATATTATTGAGGCCTGCAGTCCAGCTGCAAACCTCCACAGGTAGAGACAGCTATCCAGTATCTAGGATTACCTTTATCAGTTATTGCCTACTTTTCTATTACAATGGAACACTTCCATAAATTTAAAAAAAAAAAAAAAAATTCCCCCAAAAAAAAAAAAAAAAAAAGGTGGGAGTTTTGTTTGTTTTTTTTCTGAGTGAATGTGTTTCTGTTTGTATGAAAATGCAAATATATCTGTGTAGACTTACCATGTAATCAGCAACACAGTACTTTTTGGTGAGCTTTGCTTAGTTGTAGTTAAACCAAGACAAAGACAAAAACTGTCTTCCTATGCCCTCTAAGTTATCTTGTTAACGTGCATGTATGAGCTCATGTAGGCACATACCCAGAGTAGGGCAGAAGAAATTTCTTACAGGAAGTCAGTAAGTGGTAGGGACATTTTCACAGACCGCACAAATTGTGATAGAGTACTGAACACAATACAAATAGCAAATGTTTAGGATGCTTTCACAAATATCATATTTTATAGCACAACACATGTTTTAGTATGTGGCTTTGGTACAACTCTTGCTGGGTACATGGCAAAAAGGGTTCTTCTAGAATGCTTCTCTATGTTATGTCACAGTTGTAGAATAGACACTGCCTAACTCAAGATTGTCTTTGAAGCACCTTGTCATAGAATCATAGAATGTTTTAGGCTGAAAGGGACCTCTAGAGGTCATCTTGCCCAACCTTCCTACACAAGCAGGGACAGCTCTACCTAGGTCAGGCTGCTCAGAGNTATACTGATAATGCTGGTTACCCCGGCATGATTGTGTCTTAGCACAATCATTCAGGAAAAGCATAATTATGTTCTATTAATATTTCGTTTCTCTGACATCAGCAAACATCTATTTACTTTGCTTTAAACAGGGCTTCCTTCTGAAGTGCATGTCTTTATTTCCAAAATGTATGATTACCCTTCTGGCACCTAGACAGTTTGAAATGATATTGACTGTAAAGCTTAGAATCCTGAGAACCTGATACTTAATTCAATGCTTTGAAAATAATACTTAGGATAGGAAATAATCTTCTTAGGATAGGTTCTATAGCAAACCAGCTCAGAGGAAATGAAAAACAACAGTATGAATAAGTCCCAACTAGCTTTTTGGATAATATGTACCTTAGTATTGTATGATAGAGATTCCATATGTTCATAAAAAGGTTTTTGGGTTACCCTCAATATTATACATTCTCCAGAAGATGGGATTGCAGACAAGGAGCAGTAAAAAACCCTGTACTTAATGGTGTTGTAGAAGTGTTTTGCAACATTTAGTTTAGTTGTTAGTTTTATGGAATTACATCCTTCCTATAAATGTCCATTGGCTAAATTTGACGTCATGGTTCTTCCTTCCACTGTCTTTTCTTCCTCTGTATTGTACTATCTTCTATTAAATACTTAGTGCTCCTTTTGTTACTGCAATCAATTTCAAATATAGCATTGAGCATGTGAAAAAAGCCACTCAGGTGCTAGAAGAGTTTGCAGAGGCAGGCAGTCAGTCCTCACCTTAGGACTGTAACAGACAACCATAATGTGTGGTCCCAAATAGATACAAAGCATGGAGTTTAATGCTGTTTCTCTGGAAACAGTATTATGTGTCTGGTGACTAATTCTGTAATTTTTATGGACAAGACAGAGGTCTCTTCTTGTGTTTTCAAACTCTTTCAATTGAGTGTTGATAAACAAAGATAAATTTGATGGATTAAAGTGCCATTAACAAAATAGTAAAAGCAATTGTTTATTTGTTGCTTGTTTTTAAAGAATTATTTAGCTTATGAAAAATATTAAAATAATTGTGAGCACGCATTGTTTACCTTCCAGACATTCAGGAAGAGAGTGAATACAGAGAGGATGTTAGAGAAATGCTATGTCACTTAATGACAGCCTTTATGAGGACAGGCAGATGTGATGGACAGATGGGTGGACTAACAGAACTAAATGCATTATTAGCTACTCAAACATTTGTTGAATGTCAGCCAAAACTACTGAAACATAGCAATTGACCATTGTTAAACATATCCCATGGGGAGAACAACTACATACATTACAAAAAATGTGTACTATTTTTGGTTAAGATGCAGAGAAAAATGATTGTACAAATCACATTTTATAAACAGTTGAAAAAGTTTATTTGCTTTTAAAGTGTCTCTGTGAGTTTAAATTACCAGTAGATCATCTACTTACTTAATATAATACTGTTTTAAAAATATTTATATCCTGTGTTTCTCCTTCTACATATCAAGAAAAATAATAGCTGGTATTTTTATTATGCCCCTCAATCAAATAGTTTAGAAGCATTTTAAATAAGCCACTTATGACCTCTAACATTTATTTTATTCCCCACTGAAATGCAACCACTGCAAGTGGAATGCTGCAGCTGTTTAACAGTATTTAGTGTAGGACTGCTCCTTTTAAAGTGTTAAATCATCCTTGGGTTGGCTTTTTATTTGTTCTCTGATTTCAACTCTGATCACAACTGATAGATGAATTAAATAAGTACATGTACAGAAGAAATAGAAATACCATTTTGGTTCTGATTCCCTTAAAATAAAACTGCACCTCATTAATATGCGGAGGCTAATTGGAAATGGACTGCAGCACCTCTGAAGGAGGTCATGGTGTGAAACGCACCATAGCAGTGAGCAATACTTGGGAAAAAAATGATCTGCTTTCTAACATGACAAGAATGATTTGCAGTTAATAATAGAGGGAGTAAAGGCCAGTCTTTTCAGTTACCCTTGGTTTCACCTAGGACAAAATAAAAAATCACTTCAGTTGCTGTGAGCTACTTGCCTTTTTCCCAGTCATTATTGCTTAGTTATAACTTTGTGATAAAATCTGTCATTACTGACTTTATTGACACTAAAGTTGATTTATTTGCATGCCTGGTGAATAAGAGCTGCATTATGTTGGCTTTCAGATTGCTTGCGTACTCAAGATAGTGCATCACTGACTTAATTGTCTTCTGCTGGTTCACTTGCTCTCTAATCTTAGTTTGAAAATAATATTGGGACAAATTCATCCTTAGCATAAGTCCGCTGACTTTAGAGGTAGTGCTCTAGAGAAGAATTTGATTATTATTTGATTATCTTTAAGCAGAGTCAAATGATAATAGAGAACTGTCTATATGATAGAGCATTTTTTTCCTAGTGTTGTATTATGTGTCAGCCAGAAAGCAACAAGATAAACTTTAAGGCCAAATTCTGCAATCAGTTATGCATGAATGTGGCTGAAAATCTCAAATATCATCTTCCTGAATGACACTTCCATTCTTGGTTAATAACATGTATGAGAGACTGAAGCCAAGTAATTTCTGTCTACAGAGGGCCACATCCTGCAAGTTACTTAGCACCGACAACAAATGTTGTCTTTTCCTCCTACTGGTTTTAGTGGAAGGTGAGTAGTAGCCCAAGAAATATGCTGCAACATGTGGAGTATAGACCTATCCATGATGGTGTACTTGAGTCTGGTCATGCAGAATTGTCCTCATCTTTTCGGTGGTCTGAATCCATTCACTGAATCATGAGTCCAGATTTTTAGAGCTAAAACTGTCTAAAATAACTGGAAATCCTGGAAAGTCTTGTGATTGCTTCAGTTCTAGCACTTTTTAAACCTGGAACTTGAATCTACACCAGATACAACTCTTCTAGTATAGTACTATTGGGAGCAAGGGGCGAGGGAAGCTGCTGGGAAGCAGCTTTTTGAAGATTACTTGAAATTTCAGATCCAAAAATATCTACATGTTGTGATTTAACCCCAACTGGCAACTAAGCCCCACACAGCTGCTTGCTCACTCCCTCCCAGTGGGATGGGAAAGAGAATCGTAAGGGTAAAAGTAAGAAAACTAATGGATTGAGATAAAGACAGCTTAATAGGTAAAGGAAAAGCTGTGCATGCAAGCAAGGCAAAATAACGAGTTCATTCAGTACTTCTCACTGGCGAACATGTTCAGCCATCGCCAGGAAAGCAGGGCTCCATCACACCTAACAATTACTTGGGAAGAGAAACGCCCAAAGTCCAAATGTCCCCCCTGCCCTTACTTCTTCTTCCCCCACATTTTATTGCTAAACATGATGTTATATGGTGTGGAATATCTCTTTGGTCAGTTGGGGTCTGGTGTCCTGGTGGTGCTCCCTCCCCGCTTGTTGTGCACTCCCAGCCTACTTGCTGGTGGGTTGGTGTGAGAAGCACAAGAGGCCTTGGCTCTGTGTAAACACCGCTCAGCAATAACTAAAACATCCCTGTGTTATCAACACTGTTTTCAGCACAGACCAAAAACATAGCACCATACTGGCTACTGTGAAGAAAATTAACTCTATCCCAGCCAAAACCAGCACACTACTACAGTGTATTTACTGATGGAAATATTAACATTTTGACCTTAATTAAAATACAGACATTCTTGAGTACCTGTAAAAAGCAAATGTGAAATTTCACATAGAAATATGTTTAAAATGGAACAGTATTGTCTCTGCTTGTGGAATAGTTTTGCAGTATTGAAAAGCAAACTTTGCCCAATGATATAAAATAAAAATACCTCTGCATTGCAGGGACATATACTGCATGCGCTATGCAGAGCAAATTCTCATTGAATTTCACTGGAGTTTTTCCTCTCTATAAAATCAGTTTCTGGCTCTCTACCGTGTATAATAAGATGAAACTTGCTGAGATAGTGAAAAACATCTCACTAAATTCCTTTGTAATAATTTGTCAATAACATTTGAAGTGACTTCTCTCCTGAAACAGCTTCCCCTGTTTCCCAGATTTCCCTGTTAAATATAGTTATTCCCCTGCCCCCTAGTATTTTAATAATTTTTTCTGAGTTTTAATAAAATATTCTATGATTATTTTTAGAGTGCTGTCTGTATGCCTAGGTTATACCAGACTAAAAGACTCTATGGTTATTGACTCTTAAATGTTTTTTAATTTTCTTTTGTTTTATTTATGGTGCCAGAATAGCAGACCAAATTCATCGGATGATACAGCTGGAGGAAAAGTCAGAATGTCATTTAGTCTTCTTATATCTGCAGAAAAGAACAGTGTGTTATAGTTGACAAATATTTATACAGTCTATTTGTGAGATCCCTGGTGATGTAGAGATTCCAGAGTCTTCCTCAGCAGTTATGTTCCATGGGTTCATAATTCTGTTAGACTTTTTAGTGTTTTGTAAAAGTCTTTCTAGGTGTAATTGAAAGAGTTCCTATGTGTTTTTATGGCCTAATCCTGATAACAAGTGAAATATGACAACATGCCATTTAGATACTGTATAAAGAAATGAAGAATTTCTTGGTATGACTTTTAAATTTGTTGCCTTTTGGCCTTATTGGGTGAAATTTGTCTTAGTAATATGAATTACGATTTACTAGACTTTTCCATTATTTACAATAATTTTACAGTATAATTTCTGTATCATTTACATCATAAAAATATGATTCTATTCTTCTAAATCTTTCCTCATATCTTATCTTAGTCCTTGTTTATTTTGTGTTCTCTAGAACTGTTCTAATGGCACACCACCAATTTACAAAAATGTAGTAATACGTTTTCAATACTCTTGTTCTTTAATAGAAATTAACATTTTATTTGCTTTGCAGTTTTTTTTTGTTTTCCTAGGTACACTGAAGAATTACATTAAATAAATTGTCCATCATGAAACTACTCTTTTCCTTAGTGATTGATGTTGATTTGGGAGGTATCAATATGGATGGATTAATGTAAAGTTGCCATATCCAATATCCACTTTTGCTTATGCCTTAGGAATTTCCCTTGGTGTTATGCTAGCTAATTCTCTGGCTTGTTTATGCATGGAATTCTTTGCTGCCTTTTCATTCTTGACCTACATGATTTTCAGTACGAGACTAGTCCATCTTTCTATTTATTCTTTTCTTCAGGACATCAATAAGTATGTAATAAATGTGTCAAGTACCACCACTGTTAGTAAGAATCCAGGGGCATCTCATTATTAATCTTCTTCCATGTTGAAGATGAACGCTTATATCCACCCTTTGTTTTCCTATCTCTTAGCCATTTTCTAATATAAAACAGAACTTTTATCATTAATTCTGTGGCTTCTGTTTCCTTAATAATCTCTTGTGAAGGGTTTTATCAAAGACATCTTGAAAGTCCAAGTACAGTAATTTTATTTAATGGATGTTTTTGCTATTCATCCTGTGCTATGCCTTCTTCTATGTCAATATAAAGCAGTTGGGTATATTCCAGTGGGGAGTGAGTGAGAAAGTTGGTGCTTTCTCAGTTATTTCCAGTTAAATTAAGCCAGCCAGCCACAGTCCAGGAGGTTCCTCCAGTGCATTGATGATAACTTCCTCATGCAAATGGTGGAGGAGCCGACTAGGAGAGATGCGCTGCTG
>VYZX01032459.1:25112-50433 GCA_013401335.1 Brachypteracias leptosomus
CAGAAAGGGTTGTTAAGCACTGGAACGGGCTCCCCATGGAAGTGATAGAGTCACCATTCCTGAATGTGTTTAAAAATCATCTGGATGTGGTGCTCAGGGACATGATTTAGCGGGGGGTTGTTAGAGTTAGGGTAGTAAGGTTAGGTTGAGGTTGGACTCGATGATCTTGAAGGTCTTTTCCAGCCTGAGCAATTCTATGGTTCTATGATTCACTAAAAATGGATTGTGAGAAGGTAGTTCTGTAAATGGTACATTTATATTTTATGTTTATGGAAGGCTGTATTGTCCTTTTTTATCTTCCTGTGGTTGTCTGGGTTTCTTTGAGAAACAGTCAGGTAGTCTGAGCTGGTAATTAGTCTGAGAGACAAAGGTTAATTGCCCAATTATCCTAGGGAGGACAGCTGGGAAAGTTAGTGTCCAGAGCCAATTGGAATAGGTTTGTGTTTAAGAACAGACTCCAGATCATTATGCTGGATAAATGATCTTCCCCTGATAAAAGTTCTTTCAAGTTACAATAAAACCTCTCTCCAAAAAAAACCCCCAAATCCCACAAAAACTAAAAACCCCACAAGCCTAAAATCATTTCATATTGTATAGGCCAGTTATTCATATGTGGCACATTGGCCCTGGCTGGAAGCCAGATGCCCACCAAAGCCATTTTATCACTACCCTCCTCAGCTGGACAGGGGAGAGAAAATGTAATGAAGGGCTCATGGGTTAAGGACAAGGAGAGATCATTCTCTAGTTACCGTCATGGGCAAAACAGACTCAACTCAGGGAAATTAATTTAATTCATTAGCAACCTAATCAAAGAGGGACAATGAGAAATAAAAACAAAATCTTAAACCACCTTCCTTCTACCCCTCCCTTCTTCCTGGGCTCAACTTCACTTCCAATTTTCTTTACCTCCTCCCTTCTCTGAGTGGTGCAGGGGGATGGGGCACAGGGCTTGTGGTCATTACATCACATGTTGTTTCTGCTGCTTCTTCCTCCTCATGGTAAGGACTCCTCACACTCTTCTTCTGCTCCAGCATGGGGTCTTTCCTGCAGGAAACTGTCCTCCACAAATTTTCCTGAGGTGAGTCCTTTCCACAGGTTTCAGCTCTTCTTGAACTGCCCCAGCATGAGTCCCTTCCATGGAGTGTAGTCCTTCAGGAACAGACTTCTCTAGCATGGGTCTCCCACAAGGTCACAAGTCCTGCCAGCAAACCTGCTCCAGTATGAGCTCCTCTCTCTCCATAGGTTCGTAGGTCCTGACAGGAGCATGCTCCAGTGAGCCAGCTCCAGGACAGGCTCTCCAAAGGGTCACAGCTCCCTTCAGGTGCCTCCACCTGCTCCAGTTTGAGGTCCTCCATGGGCTGGAGGTGGATATTTGCTCCACCATTAACCTCCATGGACTGCATGCAGAGGGACAGCCTGCCTCACCAAAGTCTTATTATGGGATACAGGGGAATCTGCTCTGGTGCCTGGAGCACCAGCTCCACCTCCTTCTTGACTGACCTTGGTGTCTGCAGGGTTGTTTCTCTTACTCTCTTATCCTCACTTCTCTCTTTAGCCACAGTTGCCATTGTGCAGTAACATTTTCCCCTTCTTAAATATGTCGTCACAGAGGCACTACCACTGTCATTGATGGACTTGACCTTGGCCAGCAGAAGGTCTGTCTTGGAGCTGGCTGGCATGGGCTCTGTCAGACATGGAGGAAGCTACAGAAATCACCCCTGTAGCCCCACCACTAGCAAAACCTTGCCACACAAACTCAATACATCATCCCACGTGTGATGTTATTAAACTATTCTTTTAGCTATCTAAACAAAAGTGCACTTTTAAGAAATTCCAAGTGCATCTATATCAATTTTTTACTGAGAAGTAAAATTTGTTTTTGAAATTAATGTCTTGATTGTCCCCCCCTTGTAACACTTTGTGGAGCACTTTCAGAGCATGCAGCCTGGATGGGTTTCAGATTAAACTAAATGGAAAGATGAACTACAAAATTGTGCTTAATGCCCTCCAACTGCTAGGAGGCATTCAACCTACAAGACCAGACTAGAGGTATTAAGAAATAAAACACTTATAAATGCACATACTGTCCTCAGCACTTATTGTTTTGTTGCATAAACCTGCTTGCATAAGTAAGAGCAAACATTGTTGCTGTTTGCTAATGTACGAATAACATCAAATGCTCTGAATTGGTTTCCTGTTTCTAATTGTCTCTAGAGTAATCTTTTATTGATATTGAGAATAGATAATACATAGGGAGATAAACCTTAAAATAAACCTTTGTAGATGTTCCCGTTGTTTTTTATTCTTAAAAATAAACTTCTATGTTTTACAAAGTTTTATCTCTTTCATCGTAATTTTCAGCACCAAATTTTCTAATGCTGTTAAATATGCATTGTTACATTAATATAGTGGTTATAAATATATATGTATTTTATATATTCAGTATAGCATATATGCCAAGCTTGTTTTAGATCATGGAAGACTTTCAAGCTCTTTTGCACTTTTCAACAAGAACATCCTGCATATTTTTTTCTGGTGAGAAAGTAAGAGATGTACAAGGTAAAAATAGGATGGTAGAAGCTGTTTTCAGTAGTTGAGCCCTAAGATGTTATTTTTTAGTAGTATGTTTAAAACCAGAAACTATATCCACTAGCCTACTATACATTTTTTTAATTGGGTTTGCAAGAACACACTACTAAATTTTATTAGACAGTTACTTTTTACACTGCCAGCAGGAGATCTTTATGAAATATTACAATAAAAACGTGTTTCTTTAGGAAGCAGTAATGTAATAAAATGCATCACTAGTTTTGATTGCATTGATAGCTTGCAGGAAGAAAAACCGCTTTAGGGAGATGTGCTTTTGTTCATAAGGAATAGGAAAGACTCTATTTTGCAGTGCATTAAAACCATGGGAGCCATTAGGTTTGTATAATAAAAATCTTGTAAACACTGATAGTTTTATGGTTAGTCTTTTCAACAGCTGTTCTGTATAAGAATCTGTGGATGCTTGAAGTCATAACACTTTTCAAAAGGACCATATTATCTATTTATTAACTCAACCTGTATTTTCGCTCGCCTAACTTAAATAACCATGAATAGAGTTACGACTTCAATAAATTCTAATAAAAAGTTATTTTCAATTTGTGTAATAAGAAACCATTTTGGAGGGTCCACTGACTTTAGAGCCTGGATATTATTTTCTAGTGAGGATGCAGAAACAAAGAGCTCTTCTGAGAGAAGCAGTACATGAAAAAAACTTTAAACAAGTAGAAATAAATTTGAATCACCTGAAAGACACAAATGTACAAGATTGCTTAACACAGTGGGACATATTAAATGCAGATGGATGCAGTTAAAGTAGATCGTGTCACAGGTGTGTTCCTATTCTTCAATAGCAAAGATGGATCAGCATTCATTAAATAGAACATGTGGGACTGAAGCTTCTTTATAGAGAATTGCAATTTGAGTCTATGTTAACTCCCATTAGCCTATGAATATGTTTGAGTTTTGTAGTAACAAACATATTTCCTTTCCTAACTTTCCCCAGGGTAAACAGTCTTTTAATTTTTTTAATAATTCCACCTTGCATGGTCTCTGTGCCTTGACTAGGTACAAATGAAAAATCACATCTCTCTACTACAGGGAACAATTTTTCATCAAAAAACAAACTAACCAACCAACCCAAAACCTCAAAAAAGAAAATGAAATGAAACCAAACCAAAACAAAGGGATTTTTTGGTGACCAGGAAGTTCCCCAAGAGAAAAACAGGTCCAAGTGCTGAGGATGCTTAATGAAACACACATGTAAAACTTCTGTCTATGCTCAGGCAGTTAATCCTGATAGTGTCTGCTCAAGTTCTAAAGCTGGTGGTAGCCAGGTCCTGATGCACCAGATTTCCTGTTTTATTTCTCCTATTTCATCAAATAAAGAAGCTTTCTCTCCCTGCTCTTTTTAAAAAAATCCATAGAAACAAATAAGCAAAAAGTAAATGAACGTCCTATACCAATGTGTAAAAGAAAGGACAGAAAGAAAAGGGAGCTGTATAAAAATATTTCAAAGTTTGTTTACTAATAAGGGCTTTTTTAAATCCTGGTAAAGAAAGAAGTAGGATTAAGTGGCAGGGCCAGTAAATTGTCTCTTGAGTAAAATGCCTGTGTTTAAAACCTTGGTGTTGAATGGCAGCACAGGAAAAATCATGTTGCAAAAGAAGCTGCCTGGGGATAGAATGTTTACTTCTAGGTGCTGAGGAAACCTCTGTTTCTCAGTATCCCAGCTACCAGTATGACCAATTAATGCCTTTAGCCCAATGAATGCTTTTTAATTCCCCTAGAGCGAGATATTCATCTAGGTTTCAAACTCAAACTAGAAGAACACACAGAATCAACTTCTGAAGGTGTTCAAAAGCACCAGCTTGCTCTCATCAGCTGTACAGGTAATAAATTTGTGTAGAAGAAAACTCAAATCCTTCACTGAACAATATGACTGAAGGTGTAAGTTGACTGTCCAGCACACATGAACTCAAATCCACTTAAATAATGAATTTTACCTGAAAACCTATCAGTGATACACATTTTTGTGACTTAGATGTTACTGTTGTAGGTAAAAATAATTTAAAATGTGTGAGATATTAATTTTAAAATCACAGCTTTCCTACGGTTACTTTCCTTTTCATTTTTACCCTTTCATTCACCTCCCTATTCCTTTATGTCTCTAATTTACTTCCATTGAAGATTAAATGTTGTTTTCCAACACATTCTCATTTTAAACCTTGAATTCTAATACTGTTAAAAGGAGACTTCATGAAGCAAGCTCCAAATAAAACATCCACTCTATTTGCTGGTGTTTCAAGCATTAAATTAATATTCTTGAAGTTCATTCATTAAGTCTCTAACCTGTAATTAAGATTCAGGCTATACTGCTGATTAGACAGGAAAAAAAAAAAAAAAGAAATCATCCCACAGAGAAAGGCAGCTTTTCATTTGAATTCAATCAGGGAGAGCAAACACACTCCAAAAAGGGTTTCTGTGGTATATGGATATAATTATTATGAAGGAAAAAGGAAAGAGAGCTTGGAACCTTAATGAATGTGAAATAGGATGCTTTAGCCTTGAGCACTCCCTGCAGCAATGTTACTTTGCTTAGTATCAATCCTATTGACCAAAACTTGGCAATAGATAAGAAAATTTTTCCATAATTTATCTAGTATGCTTCATTATATTCTAAAACATCTGAGAAGATTTATTACAGCTGGTAGATTCATGCAAACAAAGGACAAGGTGGTATTTCTTACCAACATGCCAGCAAGCAATAAGATCATGGCAGCCATATTAGAAACAAAACAAACTCAAGCCAACACAAAACCAACAAATCTACCCTTTAAAGTATTACATGGGTGAAGAATATTACTATAATGGCAGCCACTAGGACCCTTGGAGGTAAGATCATCTAACTATTTCCAATATACAGCATGGAAAAATGAACATTTGTATTTGCTGCAGGGAATACCGTTAAACTAAGTTACATCAGCATACATTGAATCCTACTTTTAGTTAAACTTCCTGAAGTTCTGTGGGCTCTACTGATATCTGATGGTTGTTCATGTGTTTTTAAAAATCAGATGACTTAAATATGATATAATTTTAGTGATCCACTTTTAGGCTTCTGGAACTCGTAGTTAGAACATAGTAGTGAAGACTACCCAGCTGCTCTTAGGTTTTTGTCAATAGATTGTGTTGATAAACAGCAGGGTAGTGTTAATTTTAACAGAAGAAGGTGGTGTGCAAAACTAAATCTTCATGGTAGTGACTAATCCAAATATCAAAGCCTTACTTAACACATCTTAAAATATATATTGGCAATTTCTCTTAGCTAGTTGGTTTACTAGCTGAAGTAGTAATTTTTATATCTTGTATATTGCAAAAAAGAACTGAATACCATACATCCTATGGAACAATTAATTTTCCCAACCATATTGTCCTTGGAGATTCCCCTCTTCTGCATTTTCCAGCGAACTCTACACATATTCCCCTTCAAATCCATCCACTACTCACCTCAGTAGGACCATAGACATTCAACTGATAAGAATATTATCCTTTCTTAGAAGAACCCATAATAGAGCTAAAACTTATCACTTCATCTACTTCTGGATTTACAGGCCATTCTGGTAAATTATTATTGTTTAATGCCAAAACAACAACAAAAGGTCAAACTCTAATGTTTGCAAAAAGCAGAGATATTCAAATATAGTCCATATAATTTTTTTTTCAGAACTTCCCATAGATACTCATGAATAATTTTGTTATGTTTATATAGCTCAATTTTCAGAAGAAGTTAAGGTTAAGAAGCAGATCTATAAAATCTATAGTCATTCTCAATGTATTTCTAGTTTGGGACCAGCCCATGTATTTGGAACCTGTGGACCAGTAAATAAGCTTTTGCCTTTACTGGTAAAGGTTACAGACTTTCTGTTGACCTTGCTGTCAGGGGTCTTGTGACTTGTCTAATCTTGCCATAGTCTGAACTGAACTAATAGTAGTCACATTACTATTACCTAACCTGTTTCAGCTCAAGTAGATTAACAAAATGGAAAACCAAAAATGTGAAATTTATGAAACAGTAGAGTGGGCACTTGGTATAAATTATACATAATGTTCTTTTGTTTCTTCCTTGTTGTCATAGGCACACCAGAGACATGGTCTATTTATGAATTTCAACATGGAGCCATTATCTGACCATGAAAAAAAGGGGTTCCTTTGTTGTAACTTAATTTTTAAATTTTTTGTATTTGTTTAGAAGTGAAATAGTTCTAAGAGTTAACATTTGTCTGAGAAAGCTTAAGCGGTTTTGGTTTCTATCACTGTTAACATTCAAGCAATTTCAGAAACAAATGAAAAAAGAAAAAGCTGTCTTTGTAATTTGCATCTCTTGAATAAGGAAACAGATAGATAGACAGACAGTTAATTGGTTTGTTAATTTTGGTTTATCAATTATTAAAGGTGCCTGAGTACTTTATAAACAAAACCAGTAGTTTTAGAAAGAATTTCTTCAAAGTTTCACTTTATGCCTGATACCTTACAGAACTAGAGTATTTGCCTTATAAGCACATATCCCTTTCTGGAAGCTACCATAGCAAAAATGAGACAACTCCTAAAGGGATTTCACTCATCCTTTGAGAGCACGTACAGTCCTTTGAGAGGCAAGGACACTAGCAAATTATAAAATTAAAAAAAAAAAAAAAGATTAAAAATTTGAGGTAATCAAGAGCTGAGTCTCAGATTTTGTCAAATCTGTCTAAATGATGACAGTTAGAAGGACAATTTAAAGTCGTAGAAGGGTATAAATAGCAAAGAGAAATTATTTAAAGGGAAAAGGGAGAGTAAGTATGAGAAATGGAAAGCAATTACAAAAGGAGAAAGTGATTCATAATTTTAGAAATCACTTCTGGCCCAGGATCTGACAAACATATTGCTTGGTGATGAAGCAAAGGAGCCATAGTTTGTGATATTTATGAGACCAGCAAAACTCCTAGGGAGTATTGCTTTGGATGAGTGGGGTAAATTAGATAAAGTAGCAAAATTCTACATATTGGAAATAGGAATGTTTGGTGATTAATTGCTCAATTTCATTCTCAGCTGAATTCTACTCAGAGCTGTATGAAAGCTGAATGATGCATTGTTACTATAAAAGAAGATTTCTGTGATTTTGCTTTTGTATATAGTGAGGCAAACTAGAACACAGAGGTATTTTAATACAGCACATCACATTCTGTGGGAGAGAGGGGGCACTTACATAGATAGGACAAAATTTATATTTCCCGGAATTATTGAGTCCATGACTTCTCTTTAGGTTGACAGTAGTCCCTGAGTTCTTGATAGTGATTACAAGTTACAATCCTATCATCATAGGTTTACCTGAGCCAGTGCTGAGGAGCTCTACATCTTACTGTAAGTGTCCGTATGCACTAAAATGATAATTTATCTGTGCTCATGATAGAGACATTTATACTGAAGTAATCAAGACACATTTTTTAAAAAAACTTAATGAAAAAATTGATTTCTTTCCTGAGGAGGAAAATCATTACATGAAGAATATCTTAGAGAAGGAATCCTGAGGTGTTAGTCCTATTATGGGCGTCTGTGCAGAGACTCAGCTAAGCAGGATGTTTTTGAAATAAAGATCTGGTGCCATGTAGTATCCATCACCCAGTATAATCAAGAACAGAAAAACAAACAAGCAAACAAACAAAACCCAACAGTGGCCAGACTCGAAAATGAAGAAATGAAAACCTGGAGTCATTTATGCATGAAATCTTGGTACATTGTTTATTTTATTGAAGTTTACAGCATCCTCCTGTAGACATGCTTTGATATAGCAATACCTTTTAGTAGTTCTCTAACCTTTCCAGCAATCTCCGATTCCAGTGTCTCATCTCTTTATTTCCTCTGGGCATTCAATTCTTTAACTGAAGTATTTAATAAAAGATTTTTGTTGTTGTTGTGGTTTTGAAAATAAGGCTATTTTTGGCCCTAAGTATGCAGTTGATCAGGCTGAGCCTGTCGGTGCAAATTTAGCATTTTAGAAAGGAAACATGTTGCAGATATTTACTGAATATATTGAGCAGTTACATTTGGAGTTCATGGTTTTTGTAGTAAAAGCAAGGAATAATAATAATAAATTAATCCATTTTTTAGTCAGAGTGAGTATGATTGTAACTGTGTTTAACAGTTATATATGCAGTCTTCAACATAGGCTCTACCAGCAGACTCTTGCACCTCAGTTTCTGTAAACAAGCTAGAAACTGGGGATATATGTAGGAGAGGTTGAATGGCTGACATCAACAGCCCAGCTTGCCTTGTAATAGGAATACAGGCTAACTTAGTGAGTTTTGAGAGAAAGAGTAAAATGTTTGCAACTATGAGATTCTTGTGCTATTTCCAGGGGTGGAGACCTGCTGAGCTTGCTTGTCAAATGGCTGATGGAGGGACTCTTGTGAAGATAAGATGGTCCTGTTTTGGCTAAATTGACAAAAGCATGTAGCTTTGACACAGACCTTGAAGGGTATAGTGTGCAAGCAAAGACCTTTGCCTAATTAACAGCAAAATTAATATTAAAGTGTAGACCTCTAAATACGATAATGAGTTGAACAGAGTACATGTTAAACATATACAACTATATTACTCAACTTTCTACCTGAATCATGTTAGATGTCACACAGAAGTCAGGGACAGATGGGACTAGGATATAAAAAAACCCATGAGGGTAATGCCAATCTCATGAGGTAGAAGACTGAAGGTCTAGCAGACACAGTTGATGGGCTGTTCTCTTCCTCCACCCAAGACAGGNTCACTTCAGTAGATAACATATATCACCATAATGTCGCTTTAATATATATTTAACAATATCTGTCACTTTAATAGATCAAGCCTATCTATTTTTTAATTCTTAAACTATCTTAGCACAAGTCCTTAGCGGGGTTCCAAAACGGGAAACATTGGCTTTGCAAAACTACTTTAGTGCAAGCCCTTGAGGCTCTGGTAGGCAAATGTCAAACTCTTATCCTTAACACGACAGTATTTTTTTGAGTTCTCAAATCAACCAATTTCAGACATATCACAAGGTATTTTTATGATCTCAGCTAGCCTCTACCAAATTTCAGTTTCTAGTACCCTGGGACTTTAAAACCATTAGAACAAGGAAGTGGCAGAATCCAGCAAACTCTGACTTTCACTTTTGTATATTTTCATTACTCCTAAATTTAATTGTCAAATACCAGGGAGACATCTTTATCTATTTAAACAGCATCTTTTGCTATTACAGATATTGCAAAAGCAAAGTTATCTGTCTTAGAATTGGCATAGGAACATGGGACCAACCACCCTCTATCAAGTTAATTTGTTTTCCGTTCACGATAACCAATTAGATGGTTAGTTTGGGAATGCACATAGGACTCCATTCTTTTACCTTTAAAATGCAACATATGACAATCCTTTGACCCAGAGACATCAAAGTCTAGTCGCAGGATCACCAAATGGGTGAAAGCTGTATGACACCTCTGGACCTCACCTAGACTAACCCCCTGCTCAGACTAAGGTCAACTAGAGCAGGTTGCCTATAGCTGTGTCAAGCTTAGTTTTGAGTGTCTCCAAGTATGGAGACTCTAAATTTTTCTGGAAGACTTGTTCTAGAGTTTGACCACCCTCACTATAGAAAATGAAATAAAAAACAACTAAACAAAAAACCCTTACATTGAAATTACTTTTCTTCTATTTCAATTTGCATCCACTGCTGCTTGTTCTCTCAGTGAGTACCACTGAACAAAGTCTGTCTCAATCTTCCTCACTCTCCTCATCAATTATTTGTACACACTGATAACTTTCCCCCTGAGGTTTCTCTTCTCCAGGCTGAACAGGTCCAGCTCTCTCTTGATCAACTATGTGGCTATTTGCTGTGCTTAACTGCAATATGTCCATGTCTTGCACATATTAGGGAGCCCAGCACAGGACTCAGCACAACAGACATGCCTCACCCGGGTTGAATAGAGAGAGGAAAGATCACTTGCCTTTACCTGCTGTCAGTGCTCTGCCTAATGAAAACCAAATAGCTGCTGGCCCCAAATGTCATGTGGGCACTTTGCTGGCTTGTGGTCAGCTTGTTGTCCATAAGGACTTTCAGGTCCTTGTCTGTGGAACTGCCAGTCAGCCCTCCAGTTATTTCTTCCCAGATGCAGGACTTGGCACTTACCTTTGCTGAACTTCATGAGTTTCCTGTTTAATCATTTCTCTAGCCTGTCAAAGAACTGATGAATAACAGTATGGCCAACTGGAATATCAGTACTCCTTCTAGTTTTGTGTTACCTGCAAACTTGCTAAGGGTGCACTTACTCCCATCATCCCGGTCATCAATGAAGACATTAAACAATATTGGGTGTAGTATCCACCCTTGGAATACAGCATTAGTTACTGGCCTCCTGCTGGACTTTGTGCTGCTGATTGCAACACTTTGAGCCCAACAGCTTTCCGACTTACCTAACGCATACTTCATCAGCTTATCTATAAGGATGTTATGAGTGACAGTGTTAAAAGTCTTGCTAAAGTCAAGATGAACTGCTTCCTCATCAGCTCTCCTTTTCACCATCTGCACATGCTGCACAGCCAGCTGACTTCCTCCTGGAGTTCCTTCCCTTCACAAAACAGAGTTTCCCCAAGCCATCCACCTCCTGCAGGTTAGAAGCCTACCTGCCCCCACTCAGTAAGGGGCATCAGGCACCCCCACGCCCCAGAATTGCCTCCTTCCTTGAGAGCTCACTCTGGGTGGAGGCCTTTGATAGGTCAGGGGCTGTCCCTTCAGGGCTGGTGCTGGAGAATGTGCACTGCAGTATGTCACCACTGCTGCCCAGTCCATGGACATTGCACTCAACAGAGCTTCTGGCCCCCTTCTGTGCTGCATGTGTTGGCTACCTCCATTAGCTGCACCCCCCAGTCATACCACTGCCAGTATCCTGGGATACTGCAACACCAGAACACTTGTTAGATACCCTTCCAAGAGGTCCTGGGCACTAGATCCCACCTCTGCTTCAGAGGAGATGCTACACTGTTGCTTGGGGCATGTGGGAAGAAAACTTCTTCTCACTTTGAATTCTGAAGACAAGGTAAACTCTGAACACACAAAAATTTTTGTATCCACAAGAGCCCTATCCCCTAAATAGAAGCTGCAGCATGTAGTAAGGCTTCAGAAATTCACTAAAATACTCAATCATGAAGTTTTACGCAAAGCTGAAAAAAGTAGTTTTCCTGGTTCCCCAAAGAAGCCTGAGATTAAAACAATACAAATAGATCACAAGTAGAATCAACCGTTTTCCTTTGCAATGACCCTGGATAGATATTACAGTATTCACCCACAGACTCTTGTCACAAACTTTTTTTTATTAGTGTTATTTCTAGGATTTATCTTGACTATTCCTTAGACTGATGAAAAGCTACTGTAGAGCAGCTTAGTTCATTATGGTATAGAATTACTTAAAAATTAAAAACAAATAAATAAATAATAACACACATGCAAATAGATATAAAGATGAAGACTTACTTCTTCATTTCCCCAAAAGTTCAGGACTGGTTTAGAAGATATACCCGCATCTCTGCTTGAAGGATTACATTGTTATCCTCATTTATACATAAAAGCCACACATGTACCTGACATGCTGTAGGAATATTGGCAAAGTTAGAATTTCTACACCATCAAGTGTAGAGTTTTTTTCTGGGTTTGTTTGGGGTTTTTTTTCCTCTTACTTTAGCCAAATCATTTCACCTGTTGTACACAAAAAGATGATGAAACAGAAACAAGGAAAGCAGCTTGCTGAAGATCACCTTGCCAGCAGTGATACTGGTCTAAAGACCACTTTATTACTGCTTCTTCCTAAGAAATAGCTGTTGCTTAAGCCAAACAGGTGGTTGCTAATTACATGCCCTTAATTTTCCTGATACCTAACTGAGGATGTTAGGATCTGTTTTGCAAAAATGCTAAACACTTAGAACTGCTTCTGAAGTTGGTGGCATCTGAGCTTTGATCATACAAGATGCCATAGTGTAAGTACTGCATTTTAGATATTTGTAAATAATTCTAATTAGATTCCTCTTTTTTTGTTTGTTTGTTGTTTGGTTTGTTTTATTTTCTTCCCATTTAAAAAACAAAATAACTTTATTTCCCCTGTAATTTGTGAGATACATTATGAAGCTGATGCTTGAGAAACCTTTCAGTGTTAGGGTGTGGAGTGCTACTAAAAGACTGGAGAGGAAGTAAATTACTTCCTTTTCAAAGATGAACATGACTAGTATAAAATCTTTAGGGGCCACACTGTACTGTATTACAAAAAGCAAATAGTAACTCAGTACATGAACACTATTTAGTGAGGTCAATCTCTAAGGAAAAAAATTATCTATGATGTTGTAATTCAAAACATATTTACAAAACAAGTGAACTTAAAACACATTAATTTTGGTAATTTCCATTTTTTTAATGTTTGACTTGCAAGTTGATAAGTGTTTTCTACTATTTTTCAAATATTTTCCTGTTTTTCATAGCTATTTTCACAAGCATTCCATGACATATGACATATTACTGATAGAAAGATTTTTAAAAATGATTCAGATTCGATAACATGACATAATTCATTCAAAAATAAGAGAGACAAAAATGTGATTTTATTCCTTTTTTTGCTTTTAATCTTCCTGTTTTGTGTGGGGTCATGATTTACAGTTCTGCATTTAAATATGTGTCAGAGTATAACCTTCAATTAAGTAATAAAATTTCTTGTAGTACACAGCCAACCTGGAAGGACAGGGGGAAGGGCGAGTGCCTGTACCCAGGAAACAAGTGGCAGTCTCTTCAAGCGTACATCTGCTCACGTACAGCTTTAGTCATTTCAGGATATTTGCTCTTGCCATATGCTGAGGGCTATTTTGGATTTATTGTTGTTTTTTCTTTTGTACAGAATAATGGAAAACATCATTGTAATGTATCTTAACAGACTCACATCTTTGGGGTTTTTTTTAACTTGATTTTCTTCAAAGTAGAGGTAATTGGTGAGGTTGGCTGGTTGTACTCCCTTGGACCTTGCTAGCAGATTCTTATATTGTTTTGTCAGACTTTTCACTCTTTACCACAGTACAAAGCAGAGCAGAATATACACATGAATCCAGAAGTATGTGGTCTCAAGAGTTCTACTGTTGGTAAATGAGGTTTTAAAAAAAAGAAAAAAAGGTAAAAATAGATTGTAAATGCCTAATTAAATAAAAAATTATAACCTGTCTAACTCTGACTTCTTATCTTTGTAATATGAAAAATGTGCTCTGTTGTAAAACTAAAGTATTGATTTCCTTCTTCAGAAACTTTAGGCTAGCTCCTTTAATTCTTTTCTTAGTCTGACAGCCAATTCTCATTGAGTTTAATTGTATGAGATCAGGATGCTTTCTCCAGGATCTGCTGGATTATTTTCATTTTATTTTCTTCCATCTTCAACCTGTTCCATTTTTTCCTCTTTTAGATGAATTAGAATTTTGGCATAAATTAGGAATTGTAAAAGTAAATCCATTCAGTAAAACTGAGTTGCTTTTAGATACTTTACACAAAAAGATTCTTTTGCATTCAAAGATTTTGAATGTACTTTAGAATACGATAATTTTTTAATCTCTTGGAGTAGCATATGAAGTATGATATTTCTTAAATTAAAATTTAAAAATAAGAAAATATTTGGAATTCTGTCACCTTGGTAATGCAACTGAAATTGCAAATTGCTTTTAATTCATCTGAAATTTTCTCTTAATTAGCCTAGAAAAGATTTATGAAGTTATTATTTTTCTTTCTTTTTCCATCCACTCTGACAACAGGTGCTTAACCTATAAAAAAATGAGGAAGTCTGCTTTTTCCTCAAACTCCACTATAGTATTTCCTTGCCACTTCAGAGCACTTCACTGTGAGCATAGCACGCTATATACAGACATTAAACAGTCAGCAACAAAACCAAAGCCAGAAGAATTTTGAATAGTTAGATTTTTTTTTTCTTTTCCTGAATTATTATTCTTCTATTTTTGTGTGTTTCTCATGACATATTATCTGTCTAGATAGAACTGGCATTTCTAAGTAAGGAAAAAACCCAAATAGACCCACTTTTGAGGAAAATAAAATGAGATGGCCTTGTTTTTCATAAAGTGAAAAGATGTATATAAGAGTTCTCTCCTCTGACTTTTCAATAAGGCTACTTGTAGTAGTACTTGCAGAACTCAAAAGTGCTATTTGTCTCAGGACTACAGAAGCTACTTGCTGTAGCTTTCTAAGCTTTATCTTGTATATTTAGCTACTCTGAGGCAAGTACTGGGCAGCTGGTTTCATCGGCAAATACAAATTTTAGTTTTTACCATACCGCATCCATGTACTGTGAATCTAAATTTAACTTTCAAATGAAAATGAAGATGCTGTCACACTTTCAGGGGTTTTGTTTGTTTGTTCTTAACAAACACAAGAATATGAATTTTGTATAAATTAGGCAATGCTGCGTTTTACAAAACTGTGGATAATGTGAAATAAAAAGCTTCAAGGGAGGAAAATGGCCATCTGTGCTTAGGTAGGATATCAACTCCAAAATGTTAGGTGTGGTAAGCCATTAGAAACTTCACCTTTAAATGCAGACAAATTTTTGTGATAAATTTGTGCACATGCAAATCTAAAAAGAATGTTATCTCTCTCAAATCTCTCTACACCATGTATTGTGAAATTTCTCTTCTCTTGCTTTAGTTTATACATGTGTCTGTAGTCAGGATACTCTTCAGTTAACGTCAGTTATGACATTGGTGTTTGCCATAATTGCAGATTAGAATAAGCAAGTCCCCTTCTTCAAAACCAAAGTGAAGCATGTTTCTAGATTTTGGTGGATGTACACAAACTTACACAAAATAGGAGGAAAATAATGTTTTACAGAGAAAAATCCCCTCTAGGGCCTTGAACTCTTGTTATTTGTTAATTTGATGATTTCACCCCCACCTCACCAAGATACACATATATAGCCCCAATTGAGTGCCAAGCCCCTGACTTATGCTGGCTAGGGGAGGTAGAATTAAATAAACTGGGAGATGATATTTTTAATAGGATGACTGTATTGATTAAGTTTGAATGGGAATGATGACAGCCACACAAGTAAAAATAAAACATATTAATAATTATGAAAAGATAGTGAGTTGTTGGTAGCTTCAGACTGCTGGAAAGCGCAGCGCTGTAGATCAGCAGCCTCTGAAGAACTTTACAAGTCTCTATTCCTTCACTGGCCTATAGCTCCAGGTTGTATCAGAATTTGCTATGTATAGTGCCTTATATGTATATTAGATACTATTTATTGTTACACTGAGAACTGTTGTTGTCTCCTTCTGGGTCTTCTTTTTTTTTAAAAAACACAAAACCAAAAAGACCCCAAACAAAACTACCTTGACCCTTAGTAAATGATTTATAGCTGTGGGCACAAGCCAGCACCTCATCTCTTAAGATCCTATTTCCATACTCCTCTCCTCCGCACACTGTGTCTTTACTTCTTGGGCCCTTCACTATTGCACCTGGTCTGTATTTCTCTGTCCTGCATCAGTATGTTAGTCATAAAGCCATAGTGGAACCATACAAAGATCTATTTTTTTAAAATTAAAATCATGAGCTACAGGACCTGGTCAATTATACATAGCCCTGATAAAGCCCTTTATGAAATCAAATACTTAGAGAATGCTCAAAAAGCAGAGGCAGTTGACACATTATTGATGGCTGCCTAACTTCTTGGGCACCAAGAAATTGCTTTCAGCAGGGTGTACTTGCAAAGTGCCTAAAATAATACAGGAATTGAGACTGTTCTCCATCTTCCATATTGTTGTAGGAGAATGACAGCCATCTTTCAGTACCCATTTCCAGAACTTCCTGATCAGGCAGATGAATCTGATGCAAAAAAAGAAAGAGGATAAAAGCAGAGCAGCTGAAAACAATTCTTGAAAGAAATTGTTTTCTATGGTTTGCAGCAATATGTATTTGAAGTCAAAACCAATTGTCATAAAAAACCCCTATGTGTCTGCTATTAAGCACTTTACATTTGATCAGAATATCAGCATCTTCCTACAAGTGCTCAAAGGCATCCTTTCCTCATGGAGATTTCTATACCCACTTTCAATAATTTGTTCATAAATTATGAATTTGCTCATGTAAAGATAATTTGAAAATGTAGTTTTGGACAACAGTGAATAGCATGGTAAGCGAGTTACAATATCCAAACCACAAAATATGTAAGTGGGAACATCGAAGAGCCTGTACTATATGGATGGAGGGAAGCAGAAAGGATATCTGACTTGCTGAAACTGAAAATTATTTAACTTAAAAATCTGTAATTGAATTATGGAGAAAAGTACTTTCAGAGATGGGGAGATTAAAGATTTAGTCTAAAGTGCAACATTTTTCTCATGGTCACAGTGGGAGCATAATTGTATTCTCTATTACCTACCTTCTACAAATCTAGATTCAGACTTTGATTTAGTGATTTTGAACAAATGACCATGGCAGGGTCATTGAGATCTTTGCAAAAGTGTCCTGATAGTCTTGCAAAGTATTGCCCTCTGCTAGGGGGAAAAACCAAATTCTGATTTGCCTAGAAAAGAAGGAAAATAGGATGTTTCACATGCTTTCTTTTTAGCTCCATTAACACATAGACTTATGAAGACATAGACAGTAACACAAAGCTGAAAACATGTTATCTTACAAAGTTCCTGACAAATTTGTGCTTTGTTGAATTCCCTGACCTAGAATATCCAAGCTTAGAATAGCTCAGCGTGTTTCTGCAGCTGCAAGACTCCTTAGCTACTGGCATAAAATGGTTTCTGGTTTTAATTCTGACTATCATCTCTACCTTTCACTAATTTCCTCTTCTTTTCCAAAATTTCTCCATTGATCCCTTGTTTCTTTCCTTGTTATTTCATGTATATCTTCTCTTTGCATTTCTTAGGCATTAATTTTTTTTCTGGACCTAAGAAGAATGTAACATTGTACTGACATAAAGTAGACTGCCAAGATAGTGAAAAAAATCTGGATGGAAGGTGGAACAGGCTTTTCCTCATTTTTTGTGTCTTCTTTCTGTGATTGTTCAGGTGTGTAGAAAACTGGTTATGCTAGCTAATCTTATTCCCTTTCTGGGAAAGCATGTACATAAACTTTTGCAATGCTAGTATTGATTTTGCTGCTTTAGTTGTTTAGCAGTTAAGAATGAGTCACACATGACTACTTACCTTTATAGCTCTGTAGTGGGAAAACTAAGAGAATTTCTTTCAATATGCAACAGTAACAGCAAAGTCAAGAACAAAGAAACTGTGATGCTTCTCTAGAGAATGGATAGCTGACAGTGAATTGTTGTTACGGCTATTTTTTATTCTCAAATTACTAGTGTAATGCTGCAGCTTCTTTCTCCTTAAACATTAAATTGTTCATGTTAACAGAGTCCTTTTGTTCAGCCAGATGATGAGAAACTGTAACTAAATAAAGCATGAGGGCTGTATCAGATGTTTAAATTCAGATATAGCAGGAGGATGCTGAGCAGCTCTTGTCAGGTTGTGCACAGAGTTTTATGGGCCTTAATCTTATAGCAACTAGCCTTCTCCATAAAGGGTTTTGTGCTCTGAAAATATGGAGATTGGGTGACAAAAGATGGAATAATATACCAGCAAAATAAGAAAGGTAGGGATGGCCTTCCAGCAAATTCTCAGATGTTATCTTGAGCTGTTTGGATTTGCTGTCTTGAATCTCAGTTTGAGAGAGCTAACATGATCTGATGCTCTCATTTAACAGCTTGCCAAATGGATGATTCAAAGAGAAAACACTGCATTTGCCAATCAACAGGAGGGTTTAGGTTTTGTGAATATACTAGCTACTTTCCCTGTTCTACCCAAGTTTGAAATGAAAGTTGGTATCCTCTCAGTTAAACAAATAAATTCATAAACTAGCTGAAGTTAAACATTTACCCAAAATGTGGTTATATCAGGTCTTGCATAGAACTGATCCAGTCTTGCTTTTTCTCCATTCTTTGCAGAAATGCTCATAAACCACCACTTCTAATTACTTGGTTGCAATCCAGTATGAGTAGCACTTCTCTTAAAGCCAGACGACTGAATGTTACTTTCATAATTATTTCAGTAAAATCCTCGCTTGAATGTCTTTGAATATTATGTTTATTAATTAAAACTACTTAGTCTATCTAAAATAACAGTTTTATTTTAAAGAGGAAATGTCATTTTACATTGAAGCCAAGGTTTATATTTGCAAAACCAGCACTTCTAATAAAATTAAATGAGTTTATGCCTCTCTGTTACAGTAATGGCAAAATTTTATCTGATCTCAGAGAGTAGTTTAGTTTTCTTGATATGATGCTTGTTTATTGTTAGATATTGAGGTCAAGAAATGCCAATCATTTCAAGTGGAAATAACTGTAATGGCTGATTTCAGACACAGTATTGTGATGAGTTGTCCTAAAACAGATGCAGAGGAAGATCAGCTTTTCTAAGGACAATCTAACCAGGAGTGTGACCTAGTAGCAACAATAATTAAATGAGTCTAACCAGGTGATTATAAAACTATAAGAATGTCAATGAATATAAGGTTTTATTATTGTGGGCTTCAAGAAAATGAATGTTCAAGTTTGTCCACCTATTAAAAATGTTTACCTCAGAGGACTGGGGAAAGGAAGCATATTACTTAAAATCACAACATTATTATGTGAAGCATTGCCACCAATTCTGAAAGACTAAGTTTTCCAAACAATAAATAAAACAAAAAAAGTAAAATCCTATGTATGGAAGGAGCAAACAGGTAATACTCTCATCACTGTCCTCTGCTCCAGAAGGGGCATCCATCTTTTAATAATGTGTGAAAAGTAGTTTTCAGTATTCTCTGAATCAGTCAGTCCTGGGTGGAGGTCAGGAAGCTTACTTCTGGTCTTACAGGCTAGATAAGGTCCAGAACGTAATACAGAAGGAAACCTCATAAGCTAAAATTACCTTTTCTTGTCTTGTGTTTTCCTTCTGTAACTACTCATATTTCTTAGTTTTGGGTTTAACTGTTGACTAAATTAAACAGTTTATTTTTATTTTTTTATTCTAATAAAGATGATTCTAAATAAATAGTCTGAGTCCACCACTCTTAGGAAAGGTGATATACATAGCTTGTCCTCAGCTATTTTTATGACATACTACCTTAAACAAGTTTAAGACACCCTAGCAGCATTAGGAAGTTTGTTTCTTAAGCTTCAAGAGTTTATCATTACATCTGTATTCTTATGCTCAGCATATATGCATCTACATCCCAGAAATTAGAGCAGTTCACGTTCCACTGGTAGAACAAGCAAAGATTATGTTTTACTTTATGAACAGTATTTGATTAATGCCTATATTGAGGTATTGTACTTAAGCAATAAATAAAAAGTGAAATCTGAGGTAATTTTTTTTGTTCTCTGTATGTCTTAAAGGTAGCTAATTTCCTTCCTCACCAGCTTTTAGAGATGTCTAAAGCTAGTTATTGGTAAGAGACTATCCCTGGTGCGAGTTGAGGTCATTTCCTCTTGTCCTATTGCTTGCTACATGGCAGAACAGACTGATCCCCACCTCAGTACAACTTCCTTTCAGGTAGTTGTAGAGAGCGAAAAGCCTCCTTTTCTCTAGGCTAAACAACCCCAGCTCCCTCAGCTGCTCCTTCTAAGACTTGTTCTCTAGACTCTTCACCAGCTTTGTTGCCCATCTTTGGACATGCTCCAGCACCTCAATGTCCTTCTTGTAGTGAAGACTCTAAAACTGAACCAAATATTCGAGGTGCTGCCTCACCAGTGTCGAGTAGAGAGGGAACAATCACTTCCCTAGTCCTGCTGGCCACACTATTTCTGATACAAGACAGGATGGTGTTGGCCTTCTTGTCTGCCTGGGCACACTTCTGGCTCATATCCAGCTCACTGTTGACCAACATTACCCAGTCTTTTTTTGCCAGNATCAATCCTAATTCACTCATCTACTCTGTCTAAAGCAATTCTTCTGAATAGGACAAGAGGAAATTGTCTCAAATTGTATCAGGGGAGCTTTAGGTTGGATATTAGGAAAAACTTCTTCACTGAAAGGGTTGTCGTGTCCTGGTTTGAGTCAGAACTGAACTAATTCTGTTCAATGATTTTATTTTTCAGCTAAGTATCTTCTAACTGCACTTTCTGAAGCTAATGACATGTTTTTGCAGAATGTCTGCTTCTAGCAGTGATAATACCTGATGTTTAGAGTTACTACCAAGGATTGGTGTGCAAACCAAGGTCACTGCTAGATCTAATGTACTACATTGGGTGTGCAGAAAGTGAAAGTCTGCACCTGTGAGGAGGAGCGGCCAGGACAGGTGACCCTAAACTGACCAACAAGGTATTCCATCCCATACACGTCGTATTCAGTATAAAGCTGAGGGATCACCAGGGTCTCATCCCTTCTCTTCCTCTTCTTCAAAGGCTGATATCCAAGGACTCTGTCCGTTCTGCTGTTGTTCCTAATTAGTGTGTTCCTAAATGCAGCTCCTGACCCGGTTCCTATCTGCTGCTGAGCCAAGTCTGCGACTTCCCCAATGCCTGCTCCATGGCATCAGTAGTGATAGTGACATAACTGCCGCTGGAAGGGGGACAGGCTGCCCAGGGAAGTAGCTGAATTACCATTCCTGGCCGTGTTAAAAAGTCATGTAGATATGGTGCTTAGGTACATGGTTTAGTAGTGGACTTGGTAGTTAGGTTAATGTTTGGACTTGATGATATTAAAGGTCTTTTCCAATGGTTCTATGATTCTTTATTTGACCACATCAGACTCTTGACTATCTTGCTTCCTCTTCCTTTATTCCAATTCTCCTTTCATTTCTGCGGAGATTGCACATTGAATTATCCCCCTTACTCAATAGTAAACCAGAAACCTAGTTGCAGATTTAAAGCTCCCTTTTCCCACGTTCCTCGATCTCCAAGTTTCAGTTTCTAGCTCCTCTCAAGATTTAGTTCTGGGATTTGTCTCATGTTCTTGTGCTAATGCATCATCAGGAAAGTTGTATTCCAATTGCTGTGTGCTCTTGTACATAGGCTATGATATACCAAGAACTCTTATGTATCCTCTTGGTACAGAAACTGCACACTGAATGCTGTTTCAAGGTTGCTGTTATATGACAAACTAAGACTGCATATTCTTTTGATTAAGTCACAGCCATGTGCTGCAATGATAAAGCATCACAGCGTAAACATGGTGCATAATATAATCTTGGTAGCCTATTTTATGTCAGGGCAGATGTAATTTTTCTGAAACAATTGTATCTATGATAAAGATCTTTGCTTATGCTGATTGTGCTTCAAACATCTTCATCCCATGGTTGACAAAGTTTCACCTGTGAAACTTGCTAGTGGGAAATTGATTTAATTCAGCAAATGACAACATGAAACCAGAGAATAAGAGAGAGGAGGAATTTTCAGTTTCTGTAGAGTATTGATCTGGAAAATGCTGATAGGAACAAAACTGAACTTTTATCAAGGACTTGTTTTGCTCTTTAAAAAGAACTGTACTTGCATTTTAAGCAGCTTGAGCAGTATTGGCTGAAGGTTATAATGTACAATGTAAGTGATTGCCACCTACTCTCTTGCATCTGTTTCTCTGTTCTGACAATTTTCTGTAGCTTCTTAAATAGTTTCTAAATCATTATGCTTTTTCAAGTCAAGATGCGTTGTAGTCTGCTTTCTGATTACAGACTAGTAACAGCAGTAGTTACAAGGTTATTTTAAAGATCATATTCAAGGCATTTTTTAAAGATATGTGTTAGCTTGCTATAAGCTTTGCACAAGATACCAAATTCTGACACTTAAAAAATGGGGATAGCAAGAAAGTCAAACTTGCAGTTCATTTTCCACTAGATTTTGAGAAGCCTATCATACAAATGTTATTTTGAGATGATATAACACTAAGTTTGATCTTACAAAGACACCAAATCTAATTTGTTTTTAAGGTTTCTAGGCTTTTGCTGTATTATCTTTCTTTCTTTCTTTCTAGTCCCTCTCTCTTTGGAGAGCATTGCTGCTAAATCATTTCGCAGCATTAATTTGCTGTAACGTTAAAGGGCTACCCATGGAGAGGAGATGGTCTCTGTACTGCTTGTACTTGTGGAAGGTAATATGTTAAATAGTTGTAGGTCTTTGGCAAAAACAGAGCTGCAGGTCTTTTGCTTGTTATTAAGTGAGCAGGAGATGACTGAATTTTTCACTGCAAGAACAGCTTGTATAAATCAGGCCATTTTTGGAAGCGGTTGAACTCTGATTGCACTAGTTTCTAGCGTTTTGCAAATACTGTTGGATGATTAAAGTCTGTCCTGTACCATGTTCTGGAAACACTATCTACCCTTGGTGTTCTGATATGCAGTGAACAATCAGCTTGTGCAGGTGGTATTTTCTGCTTTCAACAGATTTCCACAAAGGGTCACCTTCAACTATTTTTGCAACAGATCTTCTGTATGCATGTAAGCACTTAGTGAATGGTAAACTTAGAAAATTTTGGTGATCTGAGTGACTTCATAGAATCAGTTATGTTAGTCACCCAAATTAAGTTTTCAGATTCTTTTCAAACATGTAGCACTTGGTTATTCTTCCATATTTATCCCAGTTGGGTTTTGGGGACTGACTGAAGACTCTACAATAACTTGAGCACATCCTTCTGGAAGGAGCTCAGAAGTAAAGGAATGACTACCCTGATTTTTCTACTTTGAAGTCTTGTGGTTTTGTGCTGACAATAAAATTGAAATACTCTCTGATGTTTTCTTAGGTATGTGGAAGAGGAGGCATACTTGGGAATGCTGCCTTTGCTGACTGTTTCTCAGAAAAGGAGATATTTCTGAATGTAATTCAATAGAGAATTAAATTTCACCAAAGCAGAAGAAATATTTTAATTAAAGATTACCAGCTGTGTTATCTTCACTGCATTTTAGGAATTAACTGTGGCCAAAGGTTTGATGAGTGAATTAACAAACAGAATATGCATTGTGCTGGCTCTCTATTTTTGTATGATGTTTAGGCTTTAATGTACTATCTTAACATATATTTTAAGAGAAGTTTTTGTTGTCTTTCATCCACTACTGTCTATTTCTCAGTACCCAGATGTAGGATAATGAACCTTACAGTCATATAAACTTACTAGCTTTTGTTTCTCACTTCATGGCTGTCCATGAGAATTCTCCACTAGCTAGATACCTAGTGAAGGTTTTGCAACATGACAAGACTTCCACTTTTTAAGAAGAATGGGTGTGGAAACCCTCTGATTGTGAGTGACATAATAATAACTCAACCTACTAATCTCCTAGTCAGGTACTTATATTTCATATTCTGTAGTAGCAGACAATAAAGAGGACTACATATCTTGGGGATAAACAGGAATGAGGCTTTTATACTCTCTGTTAATAGTGATATCATTATACAGCCCTTTAATTCAAATCAGATCTCTTTGTACTCACCTCTGATCATATATAAAACTGTATTGCTGTTCTGTCTTCTCCCCTGACCTTGCTTTCTCCAATAACTAATTTACACTAAAAGTTCTCTGTTGCCTACTGTTTAAAACTGGATGCTTCCATAGGTCCTTAATCACTGCGTTTGAATTTAGGTAGCAGAGTGAAATAGGTGTAGAAAATGCCTTTTTGTTTAAAATTAATTGAATTCAAATCAGTTTACTCGCCTAGAAGGACCACTCATCACCAAATGCTTGTATAATGGTGCTAAAGAAGCCACCTCGTTTTATTTCTAACCTTAAAAAACTGTGGGGAAATCCATGAAAGCTATTTTTGTTGTGCTATTTTTTTACATGATAATCCTAAACATGCATCCATCACTCAAATTAGATAGAATATTCAAAAATCAAAGCATGAACTTGCCAAGCTGGGAATTGCTTCTGCTCTATTGTCACAGTTCAGTGATGCAGAGAGAGCTGTAATGCCATAAGATAATATATTCAAAGACTTAAATAGATCTCATATTAAATAATGACTAGTGTACAATATCACTGAAAATATACTAAATTCTAGGGATAGTTTTTTAAAAGCCACATTTAACAAAGTTTAATTGAAACTTTGAACAAATTAAGTACTCTTTTTTTAAAGATCATCTTCTTTTAAGCCTACAAATTAATCATGTTAGTCACATTTTCCAAGAATGACAAGCAAAATCTGTCTGCAATTCATGTAACCACCCACAATAGTATTAATACTCATAACATAAAAGTGAAATTGCTTATTATGGGAAGGCACAGTGACACTAGTTTTATGAGGTGATCTGCAGTAAGCCAGTTGCCCACAATTGTGCATGCTTTTGTGCTTCTTGCTGTGCAATCATCTCTGATGTAAATTTCCATTCAAATATGAGGTGGGCTGCTTGTTTTTAAACCCACTCCAGTCAAGATCTAGAACTGCTGGTTTTAATGCTGAAAAGTCTGTCAGCAAAATATAAGGGTTTTTTTTGACTTCTTAATTTAAGCTTCAATGTGCGTAAATGAATATTCTTTAAAACCCTTTGCAGTTCAAAATCAAACATATTAATGTGAGGCACTTTTGTTTGCTTGCTTGTTTTTTCCATTTAAATGATCCTACACGTAGAACACAAAGCACACAAAGCTGTGTAGATGTGGTGCTTAAGGATGTGATTTAGTAGCAGACTTGGTAGAGTAGGGTTATGGTTGGACTGGATGACCTTAAAGGTCCTTTGCAACCTAAGTGATTCTATGAGTCTATAAC
>VYZX01032460.1:5026-39677 GCA_013401335.1 Brachypteracias leptosomus
AGAATTTTTTTGTTGGTTTGCTTATAAGAGTGAGTGCTCTTCTTTCCAGGGTCACCAACAATGCTTTTAAATTCTGGTATCTTCAGTCTCGCTGTTGGCACAGATTGTTGTGACTTCATGTCCAAAAATGTATGCCCTGTTGGGCACACAAAAAGATGTTTCATTATTGCTATGGAATAGAGTACACTCAACTTATCTCTGATTGAAACAAGAAGGTGGTTTTGAAGTGATTTTTTTCCCCTTTTTCCTATAAGCAGCTCTTCCTTTCTGCATATGTGAGTGTGTGTATGTTTATGTGTACATGTTTGCACACTTGTGTATATGTGTTTCTACTACCCATGTTAGCTACTTAGGAATTGTACACTTCCTTCAGTGTATAAAGCTAGTACGGAAAACTGGTGCCCATAGAGTTTTGCAGCTTACAGGTGAAAAACTGTGGCACAGAAAAATTAGAAACTAGGTTTTTTCTATTTCAAGACATAAATTCTGAACAAGGAATTGATTCTTAGAGAGCTGCAGCATAGCACTTTTTATGAGATGTCTTGAACCAGCAAACAGTAAAAGGAGTAGAAGTTGAATCAAGCTGTCCTGTTTTCTGGTACCCTGTTGCTGACACATTTGTGACATGTACATATATATATTTGTATATGTCAGACTGTAAGACTGGGCAGGGCTAATTCTAACTGAGAATCCATCCGGAAATCCGGAAACGACTTGTTCACAGTTTCTGACTCCTAACATTTTCTTCTGACATCCTGAAAACTCTCCTTAACCTTCAGAAACTCAAAATATTCACACCTCTAAGTTAGCAGCTTATCATTGTCTATCCTGACATTGAAGGATCACACTTGACATCCTCATTGGGAAGCGCTAGATATCAATATACTACCCAAATGTTCAGCAGACCTTGCAAGCTGAGATTGGGTGATGACTGTACAACATACATGGAGATTTAAAGTGTTGCTAGTCCGGCGTATTTGGCTGTTTGATTTGTGTTTGATAATTGGATCACTCTAAACTGGTAATGTGTACTTGGGTAGAGAGACAGGTGCAGAGTAAAGGGGTAGGACTTGTGCCATCCTTTCCCATGTTTTCATCCAAAAAATCCAATCTGTATTAATGGAAGCATTTTTGTTGACCTTAGTCAGACCAGGCAACACAAATCCAGGAAAGAGAAAGAAAAGATGCCCCAAAGTAGCTATTCTCCAGTTGCACTTTTACCTGATAATATGGTGTGGGGTTCTCTGAGTCAAACCCTCTCGACAGTAAGTTGATGGCTTCTTGGTGATAGTCTGACATCATAGATAATAGAGTGCAGTGATAGAATTATCAAGTGATTTTTTAAATGAATTAGCACCAATTACAACTGTGACAGAACTTAACCTGCCTGCAGAGCAGACTAAATGCAGACAGAAGAAAAGACAAATACTGTTGGGCAACATCAAAATGTTGATCACAAGAGTCCCTTCAGTGCAAAATGTTCTGGGATACTAATAAAAATAAATAAATCCTTCCAGGGAGCCAACTTAAATATCCCTTGACATAAAGAATTTAGATTCATTATTTTTAAATACTGAAAAAAAATAAAATCACTTGTGAAATGTTGTTACAAGATTTCTCCCATAGCCCTTAACTCAGGCATATTTTATAGTGTGCATTAATACATAAGCAATCACACAAAGTGGTTTAAATTTAATAAGGAATAGAAAATTATCATACATGCAGAGTAAGAGAGGATTGAACTTTTTCTGGGCCATTGGATTTTAAAACCTTCTGTCTCCATGACGGTTTGCCAGAATTCCTGTTTGCTCCAAGAGCAGACAATAAACTAGATTGCGACTTCATGGAGCTGAATTCCTCCAAGCAAATAGCTTGGATGGATAACATGCCATGCCCCACCTCCTAGTGGAGTACTTGCTACTCAGAATTTTCTAGCTTGTAGACATACCTTGTTTTGTGGCATTAAGCTATTCAGAGATTTGAGATAAATCTACACGCTAGAGAAGTGCATTTGTGTCAGGAAGGGCATGCACCATGAAAAAAAAGGGACACCACTGGTCATTAGAGACCATTGAAATAAAAGACAGAAACAGGCAGCAGACATTTCATAGCTCCATGTGTTGTGTGCCAATGAGAGTTGTTTTTTGAAGGGAGCTATTCTCCATTATGGGAAGAACAGGATGGCTGGACGGTGAGCACGAGAGACCTACTACTCACTGGAAACCCAGAAACATCTGCAGTTTTGGGGATCTCCTGCTGCCTTGCAAGTAAATAGCAAAAGTCTGAGAGAAGACAGGCACAGCTGAGTCAGTTTCTGCAAAGAATGGGAAATCTCAGTTTGGTAATAATTGTGTTTGTTTGATGAAAGCACTTGCAAGAGATAAAAGTAAACTGCTCTGCTGACACATCATACAATCTACTGTCTGTCATCTGAATGCATCTGGTGCTAAGAAAATAGATTTGAGGTGCAATAAGAAGCATTGAGGCATTGAAAACTTTATCTCAGAGCATTGGCAAGGTGACCACACAGTGAGCATTACCATGTACTATGCCATCTCTTCTCTTCCTGCTATGTACACAATGTGCATGCATGTTAGAAGTGTACTCTCCTAGGTTTTATTTGCTGGGGATCCAACAGAATTTGTCAAGAACACAGAAGACTGATCCACTTAAAAAGTTCATCATCTTCCCCAGAAAACAGCTCAAAATACACAATTTCATTTTTTGGTGCAATTATTTTCAGCGTAGCTGTAGTGTTTGACAATTCTCAGGAAGTGAAAAGCCAATTACTTGCAATAAGGAACCAGTCAGAAAAGCAAAAAATTCCTCTTTATGGCTGGTGGCTGACTCTGTATTAATTTGATAAAAATTTAATGTATCCAAAGATCAGCCAGATACCCAGTCAGACTCTGATATCCATGTCAGGTACAACTGCTGTTTTGTGTTTAAGCTGTGAAAGTCATCCCATGGAAAAATGGAACAGATGTTGCCTGTGCTGCTAGTACTTGATAAAGACACATACTTTGAGAAGTAGGTTTCATCTTTCTGTGGTCATATTTTATGATAGCACCTTAAATAGGTTGAAATAATGTGTCAAATAACCCTATCTGTTGTCAACCAAGCCTAACATCTCTCTACAGAAGTTAACAATTTGGGTGCTCTGCCTCTCAGCAGCACTGTAGACACCTCAAAATCCAGCTGCTCCATGGAAGATCGATGGAAGTTGATCTCCTTTAAGACCTGGGTCAATATGCCTGCATGGCTGTGACTGTATCATGAATCGCAGGCTCAAGAGCTTGCTCACATGGCCTGAATCCTGTGATCGTTCTGTTTTTGGAAGCACTGCTGCAGTCAGCCAATCTGTAATCTGAAGTATATGCACCTGGCTTAGAAGGAGCTGAGTTTGAGGTGCCTCCCAGGGTCTTGGATGTGGTGTTGTCAGCCTCCTCTCCAGGCCTGCATACTTCAAGTCACAGGATGGCAGTGCTGGGGCTGTGTTGAGATGGCAAACCAGCTGCTGTTTCCTTCTCCGACAGCCTCTGAATTCTTATTGTGGCTCAGCCCATGGCTGCCTGGAAACACCTTGGGCAGGACATGAACCTGGAGAGCAGAAAGAGACCAGTTTTGACTTAATGAACAGTCTGGGTCTCCAGGGGGGTGTTTGCCTTCAGCCATGGGTCTTGATCTTGCTTTTTCTAGATTGTCAGTCTGGGATGAAAAGCTTCAATGAAAGACTGGGTTTCCTTATTTCCTTATTTCCCTTATTTATTATTTGAGTAATGCATATGATAGTGTTACTCAAGCTAAAACTTCTGCTGTGAAGGTCATTTTTTGGCAAATTATTGGATGGACATGGCCAAGCTGTGCTTCTGTTCTGCTTTGGAGTCAAGCAGGAGGGATGCCACTGAAGTGTAAGAGTTGGGACTTAGGAAAAGTTGTTTGGTTTTTTTTTGTGTACATGTCTACCATCGATCTCCTTTCATACCTTAGGCTGAATCTGTGAGCAGAACTTCAAGGGGAAATCTCTAGTCATCAGAGAAAACAGTTTCTGTTATGCCTGGGCTCTGAAGGTTGGCACTCTCCAAAAGCAATACAAACTACAGAGGCAAGTCCATGATGTTGAGAAACCAAAGAAGGTTGCCAGGTGGCTGTTCATTGCAGCAGGAGGTTCAGCCCACTGCCTTAGGGCTGACCCAGTCCTGCTGGAATGAATGCAAAGTTGCCCATTGATTTAGTGAGGGCTGGGTGTGGGAAGAGTTTGAGACAAAGGAAGCATTAATTAGGACAGGGATATGTAAGAGAGGCTACAGATTTCAGGAGGGTACAATGGTTTCTAAAAAAGCACTGAAGGACTAGATGTGGGGAATGACAGATGGGCTGAATCTTGGTGTCTAAACCCATGCAGCTCCATCCCACTCCCATGCACCCCTGGAAGACGTGTGGAAATGCAGGTCTCTGTGTGGAAGAAAAGGACATGCATGATTAGCACAGAGCTAGGTTTTGCAGGGCCCTGGTCATGGTCAGCAGGCAGGGGCTGCTGGCAGGGGTGGCATACTGTGATCTGCTGTTGTGTAGCTCCTTGCAACATCTGTCCTCATCAGTGCACACACAGATCCAAGCACATAGGCAGCTTGTCTGGTCCAACCCTGTGTATATCAGCCATCAGGAACTTCCTGCTACTTTCTGTCTGCCTGGTGCCAGGACAAACCACTGAGACAGGGTGCTAGGATAAGGCTTTAGGCAAGGTTTTTATCTTTATTAACTTCCCTTACTCTGAGACTTGATTTGACTTTTGGTTGTGTGCTGTCCGTGAGCCTAGCAAACAGGCAGGGCACAGGAGATGAAGCAGAGACTACAGCAGAGGTTTTTCAATATAAAAATGACTTTCTGATGAACTCTTAGGTTTTATTTATGTATTTTGCAGCAAACATACCGAGTCATGATGTTATATTTATTCCTGCAGGTACAAGAAAATGTTTAAAGGCTGGGTAGTCAGTTGATTTCACCTGTCCATTGACTTCAGTGGGTGTTGCCAATTTCCAATAGTTTTAAGCATATTTCAGTCCTCTGTTACACCTATTCAGACTGCGAAGAAAGTTGAAGTATTCCTGCAAGAGCTGCACTCAGGGAAGTCTGAATGGAGAGTATCCAGAAAATGCATTGTCATATGTTCAAAAATGTGGGTTTTGTCCACGTGGCAGCCTCACTTTTCTGATATACCAAATAGTAGAACGAAGGTTTATGAGAGAGAAATTCAAGTTTAAACAAAATTACATTTAATTAGCGTCAGTCTCAGTGAGGAAAACTTCCTGAAACGTGAAACGGAACAAATGTAACATAAAAAAACCCCTGAATATATAAAGCAAATAAACTTTGCAATGTAGTTTTGTGCTAGATTCACCATTAAGATCTATGCCATAGGTGATGAAATCCACAGGTATGTCCCTGGCCATGGATCTCATTTTGCCTGCCACATGGATCTCACTGTGTCATAGGATGTTAGAGAGTTTGGCTTAAACTCATGGTCAGTTGTCAGCCAGTTATTACTTTAGTGGTTGGAGCATGTTTTTATACGTCTTTATTGAGAGAGTTTCATGCTAGGTGCCAGGCACCAGAAAAGCTACTTAATTGCTCTCCACAGAATCTGCTGACTAGAGAGAGGTCTTGTTATCTTTAAGCAGTCCTGTTTGTGTTGAAGGATCAAAATCACTCACAAAGAAAACAAAACCATCTCCTTTCCTCCTACCCCCATGATGTTTCCAATTATCCTAGATTGCTCTCTCTCTCTCATTGATTAGCAGGTCATCCAAAAGCTAGGACATATAATGGAAATAGCCTATTAGACCTTTCCCTGGAGTGCCTCAAAGAATTTAGACTCCACACAAGAGGACTGAAAAGTTGATCATGCCAAGGGCTCACTGTACACGTAGCAGGGAAATGCCACTCCTACCACTTCTGAGGCCATCTACTCTGGCCGCAGAAAAATGATAATAGCCTAGGGTGAGGACAAGAAGCACCATTCCCAAAGAAAGGAGGTATAGGCTGGAGGTTCTTCATATGTGCTTCACAGGAGAGCACAGGTCCCACTTCAAAGCCAGCAGGAAGGATGGCATATTTCCTCTGGATGAGGAGCTCAGGTCTCTTAACTCCTAATTCTAGGTCAGGCTTGATGGGGCTCTGAGCAACCTGACCTAGTTAGAAATGTCCCTGTTTATTGCAGGGGGTTTGGACTAGATGATGTTTAGAGATCCCTTTCAACCCAATACATTCTATGATTCTGTTATTCTAATACATCAGAAACCAGCTGAAGATCAGAGATAAAGCATTGCAACCTAACACTCATTGAAGTCCCTGGGGCTGCATCAAATAAAAAAAATACCTCTTGGACCTTCCCCAGTAGCACACAGAAAATGAGTGGTTTATCACATATTAGAATCAGACTTTTCCCTCTAACCATAAAGTTTCACCACATCCACTTATTTGCCACTGTTTAGCTGCACACTCACAGGCACTGGAAGGAAATAGTGAAAAGAGACGTGGTTATGCCACACCTGGCAAATGTCTGCAGGGGCAAAATTCTCTACAAATGCCGTATATACTTATAAATGTCTCTGGACACACTGTGATCCTGTTTGTGTTTATCTCTGGAAGACCACATGGGTCTTTCCATTATTTTGAGTATTTTAGTGATGTGCCATTGTAAGTAAAATGCTGCTTGAGTGCTTCTAAAACCACAGAAGTATTCCAGAACAAGCAAATTAATCCAACTCGTAATTTCACTGAAAACACTGTAAAAGTAGCCATACCCTTCATATCTCAAGAAGGAAAAGGTGATGGAGATTTATGCTTTTCCTTGAACACACAGATTTATAACAGTGTGTAATGTACATTCATTTCATCCATGTTTATAACTGCATTGATGCGGAATCTGGTATCCATTACTTTAATCTATGTAACTTGATCACGAGAAATTTAAACCATAATTTTTAACACATATCACCAAGAATTTCAGTTTGATTCAAAAGAGTATATTAAAGTCTCAGCTGCAATTAGTTATTAAAACTGAATTTCTTTGCTTAAATACATCTGTTTGTTCAGATACTGTATTGCATTCTGCCTTATGCTGGGTATTTTACTTCAGGTTAATCCTACAACAACTCACTACAAAATACCTTGAGGGTAGAAGGAAAAAAAAAACCCCAAAACTGTAAAGGATCATATTTGGGAGAATTCCTGTAAATAAATCTTTTACATCTTGGCAAAGTGAAATCAGAAATTGAAGAGTAATGACAGCAGTAGCCTCTAGTCACTTAGAGTGAAGTGAAAAAATTAATTCCAGGCCAAGATCAAAGGCTCCAATTGATAGACAGCAGAAATTAAACCCAGATACCAGTTCATAAACATGGAGCGATTGACGCTCACCACATGGTTTTGTCTAGCACTGAAAAATAAAACCTCTGTACTCCTCAAAGTTCTGAATCAATGACCCAGAATTGAAATTGCTCAGTTGTCTGATGCTAAGAATGTGTTCCATTGGTCTTTTTCTCTCATTTTGATTTTATTCATTCAGCAGCACAAAAAGGTGAAACATATGGATTATTAGAAATTAACACATTAAAATTAGATCCATTTATTTTGTAATAGAGAATGATCTTCATTTTTGTTATCTTTAGGCCTGTATTTTGCTACTTATACTGCAGGTAAATGTCAGTAATTCTACAAATCTTGATGTGTTTTGTCTGAATATAGCCAGGAACACAATCTTACAAGAAATTGATGGGAAGAGGATGTTTTCTATGATGTTGTAGGAGCATTGCTTAACTATATGCACTTCATGCTTCCTAAGGGATGTAAATGAGATTTTTCGGAACAATTTTTCTCAGCTTCTTTTTCTTCCTCCGCCTTCCTCATTGTTTTTCTCCTTTCAGTACCATTAAGTTGTAGAAGTAAAAACAACGGAAATGAAACGATATCGGAGCTTAATGGTGAAACCTTCATATTATTGGAACCAACAAGGTGATATTTTTCATTGAAGGCTACAAAATGTGAAAATGATCACTGAAAAAGACAACTCATTGGTCATCTAGAAAGAATTTTTGATTGAAAACATTGATTATTTCTGTCTTACTGTCCTCAGTTCTCACCAAGTTATCACTTGAATAAAGTCTACAAGATCTGTCTGCTGTGCTGGCTGTTAAATTATTTTCTTTAGATAAGAAGTGGAAGGAGAAAGACAAAGAAGATGGCCTCCAAGAAAAGAAGAGTGGCCTGTTGCCCTGTGGCAAAATACTATTTTTGTTTTATTGAATGTTGAATGTTGAATACTATTTTTTGAATGTTCTTGCTTACTTTATGGTAACCTCTATGCTTAATTATGGTACATGTGGAAATACTGTATTAAATCAGGAGCATGGGAAATGTTGTTTTGTAATCTTTCAAAGTTTGTTGCTGCAAGAGAAAGATCTTGACCACCATAATGTAAAAAATTAGTGTGTTCCAAGTCCTCATTAGTCCTAATGTGTGAGAGCTAAACTCAACCTGGATCACTGAAGAGACACTGAAAATTAAAAGATACAGAAAAAATGCAGGTCTTCTCTGTTTAAGCTTCGAAATATTTCCTCCACAGTTCATTAAATGCAGTGACTGGCTGGATTCAGAGCTCGGAATGCCCAAAATAAGATTTTATGGAAGTCATGTTCTGTTTCATATTTGTCTTCAGTTGCAATTCAGTTGCCCTCCTCAGCTGCAAATACAGAATAAAACACCAGAAGGGAAGCAAAAGACATATCTGGTCACTTTAAAAATGTGGGAGGTATGCTGGATCTTTAAAAAAGTTCCCGTTTTCTTCTTCATTTGGAGAAGTTCCAAGGAATTCAGCTACTCACAAGAAACCTATCTGAAACTTCTAACTCAAAAAGCTTTTAACATCTCAAAACCACAGTGTCACCCTTTGTTTCCAAAGTTTCCTCCTTTGTGTCTCCTGGAAAGATCATCAAAATGGCCTCTTTTCCAGAGCTAGACAAATTAAATCAACAACAACAATGAATAACAGGGAGGTGCCACACTTTTTTCTTTTTTCCTTTTTTTTGGCTTTCTATATCTCCATTTTCTAGCAGCCCAGCTTCCAGAGAGCCTCAAATACTTTCTCTCTTAAGCTATCTTCTGTTGGATCCTATTGCTGTAGCACAGTAGCAAATTATGCAAATTAGATGTAGCAGAGGAACAGAAAAATTACTTGCACATTTCAGTACCTAGAGAGACTTAATTTTAGACATTGTTCTAGGGGTGGTCAGAGGTCCACAGATTCATTATGCTGTGAGCCAATTCAGCCTTCCCTAGCCAGCACACTTCAAGACTTGTTACCATAACAGCCTATGTTGTCCATGTTGAGGAACTCCTACCACTGAAAAATATGTGAAATGATAGCATTGAACCTCCATTGTACTATGTTTCCTGAAGAAGCCACTCACTGTATTGTCTGCATCTACATGGTAAAGCTAAGATACAGCTGCTGGGTTTTTAAAGACAACTAAATTTTTCTACTGGTGAGAGGAACAGTAATTTTCTGTCAGTCATCATGTTTCCCACAGCTGCCATCACATCATTTGAAAACAGACCCCAGATGACCTGAATCCCAGATCCCCTCAGCCTAGGCAATATGTGAGTTGCCATATGTCGCTATGGGTAATAGCTGACGCTGAACAGGTGTATGTCATCACAGTAGACCATCTGGAGGGCAGAAGATTTGAAAAAAAAAGAAGAAAGAAAGGTACATTTCCAATATACAAAGCTTTTGGATGACTTTTTCAAGCAAACCCAGGCATCTAATGGTTGCCTTTTTTGTTTATTTTCATGCAAGTACTTCTCAATGACATTATCCAAAATGAAAGAAGACATTAAACATGTTTTACTGAACCTGATTCTGCTTTTCTTTATCAGTGGCCTACCTCAAAACTTGATTTGATGAAATGTCTCCAATAACAGTACTGAAAAATGAGAAGTTTGCATTAAGGTTCATTGCTTTAGACTCATTCCATTACCCTCAGCAGCGGACTGAATGTAATAGCAGGGTGCTACAAAAATAGTTGTACATAAAGCAATAGTTGACCAAGTAGCAGCCACGCTAAAGGGACTTTCTAAAACATTGCTCACCACTCGTATTTAGCTTTTTTTAGTAGGAGTGGACTGAGAAAGTTGTTAAAAATATTCTGATCATCCCACTTACCTCTGCGAGCTGAATCAAAACAATGGCATCTGTTCTCTGGCAAGAAGGTTTCAATTTTGTATGGTTCATAATATTGTGTCAAAAAAAATGAATCTAGATGCTATGCCCTTTCTACAAGATCTCTGAAGTGAAGTAAAAACTAAGTCCTCTTTCAGTTTGTATTATAATGTAAAAGGAAAACTGAGACTTTGATTTGACAACACAAACCTGGAATTTGTAGGACTAATCAGTGCTAGTATCTCAAGACTGTTGAGCTTCTGAAGAAAAAAAGCTGATTCAAACTCAAGACTACATAAAGCTGTGCTGTCCAAAGACTAGGACATTCACATTTAGCATTCTGGCTGAGGCTGTGCTGATAAGTTTGGATGTATCTAGAAACTTCACAATCTTCTTGTCCAAGGTTAGTTTAGACTCCATACATAGTAGCTCTATAGTTCATTAAAAAGGAATCTTTTGTACAAATAAAAGCTGGGTGACACCATTTATGTATGTTTTTAAACCTCATGGTGACTGACACATTTTTATCACCTTCAAATAATGCAGTTGTTAGTTACAGGGTTTGAACTGGGAATTTTTTTGGGGATTGTTTTTTTTGTTTTAACATATCATTAAAAAAATAACCCTAACAAATGCAACTAAGTGCCTTTTATGCTTGTTTCAGTCTCATTTGATTATCTGTCCATATTTGGCAGTATCACAGGGTACCTTGAACCCTAAGTCAAGTAATGCTTTCAATTTGCCCAGAACCTTAAATACAATTAAGTTTATTTTTATACAGATCTGTTTTATCTGATTTTACCACATATCCATAGGTTTACCCTGAAACACAAAGAAGCAAAAATATCAAATGTGAAAATAGCATGAGCTAAAATGAGAAAATACCTGTAGAGAATACCTTCCCTCCACCCACAACAAAGTCTTAGACGACAGTCAATGGCACGTAGAGGACATCACCTTGGATAAATATGCAGCTGAGAAAAATAGATTCTATTGTCTGGAAGAGCAAACCTGTTCAGTTTGGCCTTCCTGTGTTTCTTAATAGGTCTTTACACAGCATTAAGAGGAGTTTGATAAGTAAAATTTGGACCACTGTGGGCAGGGGGGAAGGGGGTGCACAAAGGAGAGGGAAGAAGTTAAAAAGAAATTGGAGAGATTTGAAGGAAGAGAAAGGAAGATCAAAGCTTGACTCACATCATATACCCAAGGACATGCAACAAGTCCCTGTCACTGACTTGAATGTCTATATTCACAGAGAAGTTTCCAGCCCTTTTTTCCTCACTAACCACAGAAACAGCATAGCTCAAACTATTTCTTTGGCCAAAACATAGTAGTTCATATGAACAGCTCTGCTCAGAGGAATCCAGGGTCATTATAATTCTCCAGGGGCATTTGGTTCTGAACTCTGCTGGGACAACTCATCAGCTGAGCCGCTGCCTCAGATGCTACAATCGAGACCCTTGTTATTTCATTAAAGTTGTACAGCTGACATTGATCCCATATTTTGTTAGGTGTCATTTTGACCAAGAAGAAACTTCCCCACCAGGAAGAGTCCCACCCTGGAGGTCCCCAGGGAGGTCAACACCTTGGTGCACAGGCTCCATAAACATTCACCAGCTGCCAGGGCTCTCACGTGCTGGGATGAGAGAGCATCTAGTTTCCAACCATCTGGGGATTGTGATTGCCACAGTGCTTGGCCCCCATAGGCCATATACAGATAGTGTTACTAGAACTGGGCAAATCAGGAATTAAAAAAAGACTTTGCATCTTCCTATATGCTAACTGTTTTAATGCGTGAAAGTCTTCCCATACTAGACTTGCCTTAACTTGGGATGTTACCCTTGGTGATTTGACTGTTCCAACTCAAAATAGGTACATATATGTATGCACATATACAGGTGGTGAAGCATATTTTCCATCCAGCCTGTTTCCAGACTAACCTTCTAAAGCATAAGACAAGAGACTGCTGTGCTTCTGAAGAAAAAAAGCTGATTCAAACTCAAGACTACAGTTGTAGCAACAAATCCAATCAAGAATAATCTATTTCATTTCCACTACAATCTACTTCACGTAGTAGCACTTCAGAGTTTGTAATAGGTGATATGGATGCTCCATTTTTGTGTAAATCATGCTTACTATACAGTGCTTTGTAGCTATTCAGGGCGGGCAGGCACTGATGCACGATGCCACTGCATACTTCCAAAAATAAACTATAGATACTACAAGGTGACTTCTTTCTTTTGAAAAACACTCTGACCTCAACATGATCATAACACCTCCAAGAGTCATGCTAAGTCAGCTGCAGTTATAGTGCCCAAAGGGAAGTGAGTCTAGGCACATCAGTTACAATTGCAGGGAACAGTTCAGGGAGGATAACTAGGTCATTTACAAGTCATTGTTTATTTTGGCTCTAATTTCTTTGATTGTCTCTAAATCCAGAAGAGAATAAGATCTGCCTAAAGACAAGCAGGCTTTTTTTCGTATCTGCATGTGCTACATTGTCTTATAGCTAATCAATATATGGAAGGCAACTTCAGATGTACTGCAAAATAAATGTGCTTCAGCTGAAAGAATAAGGATAGATGAGCTCAATAAATCTTCAGCAATGTGAATGGCCTTACCTGAAGGCAAAATAAACATGTAAATGGAGCAAAAAGAAACACACAAAAAAGGGAGAGATCACAGATGATATAATGTGAAGTCACATGGAGGTTTTTGGGTAGCTTTTGTGTGGCAAATCTACATTTTATTTCACCTGTAAAGATCAACTAAAAAAGGTGTACATTCACAACTGTGAACACCCTCAAGATATTGCTGAGATTAACAAGGGCCATATGGCACTCATGCTGGCAGAGGGATCCATTTATCAGCTGCTGAGCAGCCAAGAATTGGGCATCCTGATGTCAAAAAGACAGTCACAGATTATTTGAATGTTGCCAGCATTGCTAACATTGGAAGACCTGAATGCAGTGAATAGCCATGTTCACCTGAACTTTTGACTTGTGGGCCATAAGAGGTCCCGTTTTCCCTTCTTAGGTTAGCTGGGATGTAGAAGTGCCAGTGTTTTCAGAAGTCTCCTTAGGGCTGTGACAGAACCCAGCTCCCAGAAGACCCAAATGCACAAATTTCTTTTTCTGGTAACCTATCTGCAGAGTGGGCAATGTATCTGTCTCTCCTGAAGACACCTCAAATCAGGAGTGATCGTTATGATACGAGGTAGAACAGTATTTGAACCTGTGGTGATAACTGCAGATGATGATTTGAAGTTGCCGTGCTTCAGAAACCTTGATGATCTGCCATAAGAACACTCTTAAACTCAGTTGGGATGGATATAGAGTACTGTGTATTTTACACAGTGAAATAACTGCTTATATAGCATTCATAGTCTTTATGGTTACATTTAATTATGTGGTAAGATGCATGAAATTATATATTCTGAAAGCGTGCTTGTTCCTTCTTTCTCACTTTCTCTATCTTAACACTGAGTCTTTGAGGCCTTTGCCAGTTTATAATATGTCTAATTTTCTTTTCTTACATAATCAAGCCCTGTAAAGAGTTAAATCAATTTTTTGCAATCACTGTGAAGTTCTTCATGCTGACATATACCCAACTGAAAAACTAGGTAAGAGTATAGTCTCACTAACAGTCAGAATCATAGATTCACAGTATGTTTGAATTTGAAGACGTATTTGGACGCTGTCTAGCCAACTGCCTTCTCAAAGCAGGGTCAATCAATTAGAGCAGATTTCTGAGGACTTCTTCAGACCAGTTTTGAACGTCTTCAAGGAAGAAGACTCTATGGTTTCTCTGGCTAATCTTCTCCAATGTTTCACCACTCTTCCAGTAAAAAAGGATTTTTCATGACATTTAAATGGAATTTCCAGTGTTTCAATTTGTGTCTATTGCCTCTTGTCCTTTCACAAGGGGCCACGAGAATAGGCTGGCTCTATCTTCTTTACAGCCTCTGGTCAGTTAGTTATGCACATTGGTAAGTTTCCCACTGAGTCTTCTCCAGGTTGAACACTCACAGTTTCTCAGCCTCTCCCTATATGACATGTACTCAAGTCTTGTAGTCATCTTCATGAACTTTTGCTGGACTCTTTTCAGTATGTGAATGTAATTCTTGTGTGGAGCCCACCACCAGACTTTCTCCACTAACTCCGTATCTTTTTTCTATTGAGAAGCCCAGCAGTCCAGATATGTCTCCGCACAGTTGAGTAGAGAGGAAGAATCACCTCCCTCAAATTTGAACAACATCCACTGCTTTCCATTCACTGAGCCAGGCATGTTGGTCAGGCATAATTTCCCCTTTACAAATCCTTACTGTCTACTCACAACATCCTTCTTGGCCTTAATGTGTTTGGAAACAGTTTTCAGGAGGATTTGCTCCATTGCCTTCTGAGGGTCAGCTGAGCCTGATTGGTGTGCCATTCCCTAGGTCCTCCTTGTTGCCCTTCTTGAAGACAGGAGTGGCATTTGCTTTCTTACAGTCCTTGGGAATTTCCCTTTATCTCAATGACCTTTCAGAAGTAATTGTGGATGGCTTCACAATGACATTGGTCTGCTCCCACAGCACTTGTGCATACATCCCATCAGGTCCCATTGACTTATGTACATTCCATCTGTTTAAATGTTCTCCAACCTGATCCTACTTCCCTCAGGATAAATGTTCATTGTTCCAGACTTTCTCACTGGCAAAGTGAAGTATGGTTGTTAAAGTGAGCTTCCTTCAGCAAAGAGTTCACATGTGAAAGGAAGGAGTGGATACCTTTTTTCAACAGGAATGGAAAAACTTTACCCAATGTCTTGCATTAAGTCACTTGTCTAGGAGTTAAGGGCTTTCTGAACTTTAAAAGTAACAAAATGGCAAGAAGGTTGCAGTGAATATGTTTTACAGTCACGCTTGCAGTCTAGTTTGGACTAAAAAATAGCTCCCCAAAAGAATAACATCTAAGCCATAAGGAGATTAAGTAGACTTTGATTGATAGCTATTGATGGACAGGATTCTGGAAAACCAGTCTAACATTGTGGCCTCCCAGTTATAATCCAAGAAGCCTAACGTTAACTCTTATTAGTCACTTTTTTGTTGTTTGCTTTTTTTTTCCCCCAATCTCGACTTTGTGAATCAACATCAGGTAAATATGGTGTAAACCAACCAGATAAATATTCCACATCTAAGCTGTAAGCAATATAGCAATAAATAAGATAACATTTTTTGATTAAGAAATCTGTGTTCTAAGTTGCATGACTAAAGCATCATAAGCAGACGCAGTACATATAATATGATACAGGCTTGTGATGTTTGTTCCCTTGATAGTGCTGGTATACAGCAGGTTGGTGCCTGCAGGTTAAAGTTTTTTCTTTGTGGGTTCTCTTGCAAAAGGTTTTTCTGAATTTATCTTAGTTCTAATCTTGGGATTGAGAGAGATGTGTCACCATTTCACTGGCTTTTAGCCAGTATGAGGATTGAGAAGTGCATGGCTAACAATTTTTCCTTGCAAAACTGTTACAGGCTGTTAATGTAATAAAATCCTGTGAATATTATAGAGAGAAATAGTTTACTACTTGTGATTTGCTGAAGCACTTGTGAATTGTTCTGCATACTCCAGTGTCCAAAAGACTTGGACATGGCTAATGTGAGATAACAGTAGTAACGGAGATAACTGTGCAGTGAAGGAAACAACTTGCTGTATTATCAGAAGCACCCTTGATGGGATGTCCTAGACATGTTACTTGCTAGGTTGATTTATTGATGAAAGATGTTGGTTTTGCAATTATAATGGAGCTGTTGCCTGGCCCAGGAATCTCACTGGGCTTCTTGATCCTGAGCTATAGAGAGCTGTTGGCACAAGCAACTTATTTGAATGCCTGATCTCCAGAAAAGACCCCAGCCACTATCTTTGCTCTGTCAAAATCCAAATGAGCCCACAGTCAGTCCCTTGGAAGAGACATCACTTTGATTTCCAAAGTCACAGCAACAACACTCTAAAATTCATAACATCCTGCTTTTTTGAGTAAGCTGCAGCTCCCAGCTTGAATAAGATAGTAGAGCCAGTCCAAGCCAGATACAGGACAGAACACTAGGGATCCTGGTTTGTATTTCATTCCTACATCTAATGGTCCATGTTGCCTTACCTACTTGCTTGTATTTTCTCAGGTTATTTTCAAGCACAATCTTTGGTTTCTTTCATACTCTGTATCATGGTGAATGTCAGATCATTTACTAAGCCCTGCCGGGCTTGTATCCCTCCCGGCACGTGTTACATTTGCAAGTCTTCTTGCTGCCTCTGGCTTTCCCACAACCACAATGAGTTTTCTGCACGACAGCATAAGCTGTGTCCCATTATTCTTTTGAAGTTGCTACTGATGGGCATTCTTTCTTAGTGATCTCTTTATCATTTTGGATAGACCCTACTGTGATGCAGCTGTATCCTGGAATCCATGCGTTAAAAAAAAATATTGTATTCTTCGTTAGCTTGGTGTGTTCTCAAGATGATGCTGAGGCAGACACTGATGGGGTAGGCTTGTTTGGCAGTGCTAATGCATCTGCTGAAGCAGGAATGCCATGCAAGAAGAAAAGAGTTCAGTTGTTCAGGATGGGGAGAAAATGTTGGAGCAGATAAATGATGAGATGGCATCTGTGTGGAAGCAGCTGAAGGTAGGAGAACCCAAGAGGATAATTAATGTGCTGAAACAGGAGCCAGATGTCAATAGAGTCAGCTTCCCTGGTAATTTGAATGCTGATTCTGTAGTCTGTGTTGATGGGGAAGACTTGTCAGGCAGCCTGTTTGTGAAGTTCGGTATCGCCTGTTTTAATCGCTTGTTAGGGGTACTTGACACTTTCCACCGCAGGTACTGTCAGCTGAAGAAAAAAGTAAAATTTGAGGAACTGGTTAGAAGGAGCCAAAGTTTATGGAGAGCCCTTCTGCAGAACAGTATCCTACCTGAAGTGAAACAATCTGTCAAAAACATCTAGATCTCCTGTTTTAAAGCAAGTGAACATAGCAGGATCCCCGCAAGGATGTTTGGAGTGCTGCTCCTCACTCCTGCTGCCTGTGGCCAATGAAGGAAGGAAGGAACGAAGGCAGGAAGGGTGTTGCCTATGGTCATGCTGGGCCTGATCTGCACCCTCTGGAGTCAGTGGTTTTGTTTCAAGATGAAAGAGACAGGATTGCATGTGAGGATTTACTCACACATACTCTGGGCCAGGCAGAGTCAGAGCTCACCTGCCTCACACATAGCTCAGTCCATATCTTTCTGTTGAAAATGTCTCTGTCCAGCTACCACATTTTCTCATGGGAAACCAACCTTCAGCTCACCAGTCAGGTGGAGATGGAAGGATGTTTGCTCATTGTGACACTCAGGACCTCTGTACTGTTCATGCAGCCTTAGCTGGTGCAGCATTGACTTTGGGACAGCTGGGGGAGTTTTTATGTCCTTCAAGAATCAGAGTTGACTATCAGCTAGATGTTCCTACATCAGCAAAAAGTGACTTCCAGCTGGGGGACGCTTCACATATTTCTGTCCAGTCAGTCAGGGAGCATGTCTTTTCTGGTAGACTTGTTCAAGATGAGTGCTTGGGAACATGGAGGGATTTCCACTTCCACTGTTGATATGGAAGAGCACAAGTAGGGATGCACACAGTAAACAAGCAGACAGGTCAACACATATACTGAAATTTATTCTTTCTTAGACAAAAGGACTATGTTATCAGCCATGCTAAAAAAAGGTGCAGCTCTGTGTGTATGTGAGAGAATATTTAAACATTCAGAAATAAATTTATTTAAAATGTATGTGGCATCACCTGTTGATATATTACTCAACTATTCCTTGATTAGCATGATCTATATGGTCTTCACCCACTCTCATGTTGGTCACAGGCAGAATTACAAAACTGGGATTACATCTATATGAAATAAGAATTAGATCTGAACCAGGGCTCATATCTTGCTGCAAGAGAGACATCTTGTAGTAGCATCACACAGCTTCTCACTGGCATTTGGATGTCTTTAAGAATTGTGAATGGATAGAAAATACCCCCTATTTTTCACTCCACCAGTAAGCAGCACTTGAAGCTTCTCGAGAAGCTGTGACCCTCCTGCAACAATTCATGTCTGCAGTTTATAAGGACTTCCAAGAAAGTACCTGAAGTTGTGTAATTAACAAGAAATTACTCCTGAGGGAATTCTGTTTCTCATCTCAGCTGGTGTTCAACTTATCTGTGAAGAATATACACACTCAGCCTATATCCCTATCTAGGTTTAGTTTGGCAGTAATTAAACTCTTTCCTGAGTCTGAAGACCTGTATATATTTATTTTAGGTCTCCATGAGACCCGATATGTGATCTCTGGCAAGACAGTTGAACTATGTGTGCTTTGGTTTTCCTTCTGATTCCTAGCCTGCCTTCTTTATCAGTGAGCCTGCTTGAGGTCCCCTCTGTGTGCACACGCTGCCCTAGAACAACAGGACTTCAATGTTGGTTGGGTCCTGCAGGCCCCATTAGAAAACAAATTGCTAATCATTAATGAGAAGATTAATGTGCTAAGAGCAGTTTTCAGTCACAGTGTGTATAATATGGGACCATTTGCTAATTCCTGAGGTAATATTAGTTTTAAAAAGTTTTAATGTGCAGCATTGCTGGCACTAGAGATTTTATCATGAGTCTCCTGATATTTGGTGTTTCTTGTCAAGATCCACTTCCTGGAAACCTAAGTACCTTGGCTTGCATTATGAAACAGTAAAGTAACAGTGAGGCTGGGAAACATTTCCCTAGTGTGCTCTGGACACTCAGAAAGGCAAAGAAAAAGACATTAAAATGTGTTAATTATAAGGAAAATCAAGGATTCTGCAAGAAGATATCTTTTTCCCATGATTTGTGTGGCTTGTATTGCCTTCACTGTGCAAAAATACATATCTTGGAGTGTGATAGGAATCCCCAGTGGTTCTGAGGAAAAAAGATAAACTGATTTTAATATCATAGCTATGGCTAGGTTGGTACTATCACTCTAATTGTGTCCACTTTGTTAATTTTTTTCATCCTGGTTTATTTTTAACAGCCTCTAATTTCCTATTTTATCCCTTGTAGTTCTCTTTCTTAATATCCTTGGGGCTTAGCTTTTCTTCACTTTCTTCCTGCCCTCATTTGGTTTATTTTTTCTTCAGTCTTGATGATGTCCTCACACTTGATCCAGGTTGAATTTACACCAAGGAAAAGCATGAAAGGCATGAAACAAACAACAGTGGTACAGAGAACAGTTTTCTCTTACTGTTCTCCACCGCGGTCTATGAAGAACCTGGAATAGTTAAGAAAATGCCCCGGACTTACTTACGCTTTGCTGTAAGTGTCACTGGTTGAAGATTTCCCATTAGTTGAAGGAAGATGTTCAACAGGCCACCGTGCTGTTTTAGTAATTAATCTATTTCAATAGTTCTTACATAGACAGGACAACCGGAAAACTTCGGCATATAATGTTGAAAGAAGAGTACTGGACTTACAGAAAGCAGTCTGTGATACTCCAGCACCTTCTTTCAGGGCCAGACTGTGATAATCAGGTCAAACAACTGCTGTGGCAAGGTAGCAAGACTGCTGTTTGCCAAAGAGCAAAGTCTTTTCTGGGGGGAGAGGGGAGCCCTGTTGGTGTCTTGAAGCAGGGAAGGCTTTCCAAGTGGGCTTGGGGCTTATTAATTGTGATACTTGGGTGTTACACAGCCTCTTTCATCAAAAATGCTTTGCAGAAGCAGTGACTGTAACCTGCATTTTTCACAGAGGAGACAGGCACAGAAAAGCATCTCACTTTGCTCAAGGTCACTGCAGTCCCACCATGTTGCTCTTCTCTGCTTGGCCACAGTGCCTCCCAGCAGTTGGAGGGATGGGTGGGAACTAGTAGTGTGGACTGTCAATGTGTTCTGCAACAAGGGATATGTTGGAGAAGAGAGGGAAGGAAGGGAGAGGGAAAGAAGGGAAGACAAACAGTCATTAAGGATGCTCAGAGAAAGGGTGTGGCATGTTGCACATGCCAGAGATGTGACTGGGTGGCTTCATAAGCCAAGTGGGCAGTAGCTGAGGTAGGAGGGAGAGTGTGAGCAGCATCATGTAGAGGACCAGTCTGTCCCCATCCACTCATGGAAGTTTCGTTGGTGGTTGGAAATGTTTCTGCAAGCATTGATGGGAAAGTTCTGCGGAAACCTCCAGTCTATTGACATAAGACTTCATTTTCTTATTCTCAAAATCAAGTCTTTGAAGAAAGAAAACTTCTGTGTATGGTATTTTTGGTAGGATGTGATTTATTTTCCCTTAACTTTGCTAATATTTTTCTTGTTGCTTTTCTTTTCTTTTTTTTTTAAACTATTTTCCTTGTCTACTGCCAGATCTTTCAAAGGGAAAGTAAACTCTGCATTTAGTTTCTCATTCCTCCACTCTAGATAACTTATCATTTCAGCCTGTCTGAAAATCTGGAAATCCTTATGGTTGGAACCTTATCATAGACATTTCTGCTGCAGGAAGGGTGTTCAGACCAACAAGGCTTCTTGAATTCAAGGCAGAGAGGAAAGGGATGACTGCATAGCTTGGGTTTGCTGTTTAGGTATTCCGCACTTAATTGGCTGATTCTCATCTATCTGTCATCTCCTTGGACGAGCATCACAAACTGCACTGAGAACTTTGCATTGTGTGTTATGCTGTCTGATCTGCCTGCTGCCCACTCCTTTTTCAGCCTTCTGGAAGAGGTACCTGTCCTAGGTTCCTTCCTGTAGGAAAGAGGGCAGAGTTTTACTGTGGATCTATTCTTTTTACCACTGTCAGTCCTTGTGTGGGACAGAGAAGCCATAGGCACCAATGTAGTTTGTCTTGTGGCTTGAAAGCTATTTGAGCTTCAAGTGATTAAGGCAATGCTTAGCAAGCTCAGGGTCATCAGTAGTCACAAATGCACAGTGGTGACCGAGTAGGAGATGTTTGCTTGTGTTATGAAATGTGGTAGAGTAAGAGTAAACACTGGGGATTGTTCATTTTAGCAAACCTGGCAGAACCTTCCTGTGACCTAAATAGAATACCTTGCTCTACATAAAGCATGCATCAGGGTATTTCCTGATTTATTCATGAAAGGTTTGCTTTGCAAAGGCATTTGGAACTGTGTAATCTCAAAATACATGATACATGTAGCTGGCTGCTCAGCTGGCATTTGCACAAATTGCTTTGATATATGGCTGTAACATATGAAAGCAAAGTGAGGCCAATTTAAATACTTGATACTGGAGTAAACTGGTTAAAAGAGTAAATTAGATCTAACCTACAGGTTTTCTTGCTACTGCATAGAGAAGGTTGCTCTCCAGAATGAAAAATTGATAAAGGGATGGCAGACTACACTCTAGTAAGCAATAAAATCTTCCAATATTAAATGGGCATGGTTAAAGGCAGATCCATTGGTGCTGTGCACTGGTGTTGCATCTTTCACTTTAAGGGTCCTTTACTGATTTATATCAAATTGGGATCCAACACATTGTGTTAACTAGATCAATAACTCAAGAACTCTGCTGCCTTTTGCTTGGGACACTTTGTGCCTCTGCTTGCTCTTTCCCAGTGGCAGAAAATGAAGTCTAAAGTAATACTTCATCAGGTCTGTGCATTTATTAGGGAATGCCCAATATATATCTTTAATGATTTATCTACATATATATAATTTGTACATGTTTCCTGCTGTAATATACTCAGCAGCAAGGTAGATGGGGCTGGTTGCTTGCAAGCAAACCTTATTTTGGAGCTTTGGAAGAAGTTTGGGTTAATTTACAATAGAATGAAAGTGACATTTGTAAAGATGGTAAGAGGGGAATGCCAGAATCCGTTACACTGATGATCCTACGAATGCACTGGCATTCTCCATTGGTGAGTTAATGTTCAAATCCTATCAGCATTACTTGCTGAACTTATTGCAACTTAATGGCAAACTTTCATTTTTTTATCATACTGCATATCTTATAATAGATGGGACTGCACAAATCTTTCAGGAAAAATTTTCTCTGCTAAGCTCACTGCCGAAACAATAAAAATTTGACTAATTTTGCATAATAGTAGCTGTAGCACAAGCAAGACTGTCCTCGTGTTTCCCTTGATGAGACTCAGGGGAAGCCTGCAGCAGCTTAGGTGGTTAGATGGATGCTTGCTGCCATTTTTGTGTTAAGCAACATATTATTGTACATCTTTAGAGTAGTGTGATATTAATTCAGCCAAAAATGTTATATTCTCGCAGAAAGGAGGTACAGAGCTGATTGTTCCTGATGCTCCCTTATGGAGAATTCTATGAACTCTCAACCTGAGCTACCAACAAAAGGAAGAAATAATCTCAGTGCAGAACTCTGCAACTTTTGTGGTATTCTTGAGAACTTCGAGATGTGTTAGATGATCTCACAGATAACAGGGTCATGTATCAGAACAGTCAAGTAGCCTGTCTGATACTGAAGTGGAAACTTCGATTACTTTCCTGAAAATAATCTTACTAACTGTCCTGGTTTGGGTTAGAACCAAACTAAATCTGTTCTTTCCAGCTGAGTGTCTTCTAACTCACTGCACTTTTTGAAGTTAACAGCATATTTCTGCAAACACTGTCTGCTTCTAGCAGTGATAATGTTTGATGTTTAGAGTTACTACCAAGGATTGGTGTGTGCAGACCAAGGTCACTGCTAACTTTTGTGTACCACATTGGGGGGTGCAGAGAGCGAAAGGCCGCACCTGTAGGGAGGAGCGGCCAGAACACTAAGCCTCCCCAGACATGAACTTTCTCAATTCTCAGTCCTGTGGTCTTCTGTTTAAGAAGAATCTTTGGCTTATGCAGCTTTGGAAGTAAGCTGGAATAAGACTTACTTGATTGCTCTGTTTCTGAAAAAAACCTCAAACTGTTTCCTAGGAAGTTACCTGATTGAGCAGTGATTTAACATTAATACAAGTTAACTCCATTTGTCAGTATTCTCCCAGCAAACACAAGGGGCAGCAGAAACCTTGGTTCTCCATCCTCCAGATTGTAGAAAAATATTTTTTAAAAGCTTGCTACTGACACCATTGGCTGCCCAGAACAATAGTGAACTGTCAGATTGATTCTGTGCTTCATATCTGTTCATGTGGCATACCAAGTGATGTTTCATCTGTGCACACAGAAGACATGAAATGAAGCACAATTCTTCCTATATTTTTACTTTTAATTTTATCAGTTCCAAGCAGTAATAAATTTGAAGTAGCTCTTTCTCTCTCCTCCCTCTCCCCTCCCCTTCTCACTCTTGACTTGAAAGGATCTTTTTCTCCACTGGCTTTGTAAATCTGGACATTTTAGAGTTAATCAGGACCTGAAAAGTGCAGAATGACATGAGGTTTCCATTAAAGAGTGGTATGTGGACAAATGGCAAAGGCATGGATTATGTGGTAATAAAAACACACTGGGTGATATTTTTGTCAGAGGGCCTCACTTCACTGCCTCCAAAATGCAAAAGCATCAGGAACTCAGATTGCTGTCTCTGAGCCATGATTGCAGAAGCAGACCAGTGTGCACCTTACTCCCAACTCACTGAATTTTGTTTGGCTTTCTTCTGCCGTATCAAATACTGTCCAGGTGCAATGTTGATGATGGGAAAATGGGGGTTCAATGTTGCTTCTGGATTAGCAGAGCATCCCTAAATTGAAGCAGAACTTTTCACTAAAGAAAGTGATTTGGCTTGCCAATGGTTTGGACTAGCCAAATCAGAGATAAAATGATGATACTATGTCACTCCGTCTTCATGGGAACAATTTTTTTCCCCATGTGTAAATATGGTTGTTGTTGTTTACTTGGATTCTATTATTTCAAATTCAGTGAAATCCCATAAAAGTCTTCAGACTGAAGCAAGAATTAGTGTGTCCACTGAATCTAATGTTGCTGGACAACTATATGAAGATCCTGCCTTTCTGGCCATCCAATTTTAAAGTCAGAAGATCTTGCTGCAATTCTCTCAGCTGATCTCCTGTGTAACACACAGCACATGTACAGCACTGCTTGTTCATGATAGAGGTAGGGATTGCCTGACTACCCCTGCCCCATGTTCCAGCTTTCTGCAGTGGGAAAAGACTGTCTTTTTGTCCCATCCATTCAATTAAAGCCAGTTGTTGACAGTAGCCTTTCTTTTCCTTTTTTTTTTTGGAGACAAAGTGATTTTATCATGCTACCACTGAACTCCACTTCCCTTACCTGAAGCTAGAACTGCATGCAAAAGAGTCAAAGAGTGAGAGATGAGCAGAAGAGAGACAGTGTAATGACAAAATGTTTCACATGCCTTTGAATTTGTAAGGGGATTAGGTGCTCCCCTGGTGCTTTGACATGGAGCCTATGGCAGCTGCTTTGGCGAAGCCTGCCAGCAGTTACACAAAAATGTTATTTTTCCCTCATTTTCCCAAGGTGTAGAGGACATAACAACTTCTGTTATGGAGGAGCAACAAAGAGCATTTGGAGCTATCAAAGTCTGTACACTCATGCTCCACAGTCCTTCTCCTCCTGCTCACATGCAGGAGAGGCTCTGAGAACTTGTGCATCCATTTACATTACAGTCAGACATCTACCACTTCTCTTGTTGAAACTTAATTCTGCAATTCATACTGAAATAAGTGTCAGAGTCACTCAAGTCAGTCTTCACCCCTAGCCTCTACACTTCTGAAAGAGCTTCTCTGGGTCAACCCTTTTCCCAAGCATCAGCTGAAACAAAATCCTCCAAGCTGCTGTAACTTTATCTGCCCCACATACTCCAGAGAGTTTTTTGCACAGCAGAAGTCCTTTTCCTGAAAGCAGGACAGGGATAGCAGGTGTTGTCCCTTCAGTGGAATCTGATTACTGGTGTGGTTGCTTTTCTCTTGTCTATTTGATATGGTTGTTTAGGAAGCTGTAGCTGATGGTGTGATTTTAAGCCAAGGACTGACAGAAATCAGGTGTCTTCACTTTATAAAAGAAACAACCCACTGATCGAGATCTGCCTGCTGCATCATTGGCAAACATGAAACTTAAGCTTTCCACAAAATGATTGAAGTCTTTTCTCATTTTAAACCATTTTATGAATGTCTCAGATACAAGGGTTAAACATTTAACAATAACACTAGTGGAGGTGCAGCAAATAAATGAATAAGAAAGAAGAAGAGAAGAAAGAAAAGGAGGTGATCCTTTGTGGTTGCAGAAATGGGCAAGGAAAATGACCACAAAGGAGAGGCGTCAGTATTCATAGCTGCAGTGAGAGTTGAAATGATGGTAAGGTCCTGTCAGTCCCAATACCGCATCCTTGAGTCACATGCACTGATTCAGACATTAATTTGGACCTCAGATGTGCATGTCTAACTACCAGTGAGCCCCCCTGGAGGGCAGAGTGTGGTTTCCTGAATGTAGTGAGTGAGGGTATAAAGCCCCAGGAAGAGCATACTGGACAGTTGTGAATGCAAAAACTGCCTCATTGGCATCAGCAGGAGACAGTGGCATTTGTATCTTTGGACAGGACTTGGCTTACTGGTCTCCGTGCAAGGCGCGAGCGCACACACACACACATACAGAGGTTTCGCTCTAGCACCAGAATGCTGTAAGTGTAAATGAACACTGTCACAGCCAGGGTGGCTGGGATTTTTGTTGGGGTTCCCCTCCCCCCCCACCCCCTGCCTCTTTCTGAAACAACCAGCCAGTTTAAAAGCACAGTTCAGAGGGAAGGGATTCTTGTTATGCTCATGAATCTCAAAGATTTCCTAAAGGAAGAACAAAGAGAGAGGCAGAAAGACAGAGAGAGCTGGAAAACCAGGAGCAGGCAGCAGACTTGGAAAGAAATGTCCTCCTTCTCCCCAGCCCAGGAATGCAAACAGGAAGCTGCCAGCAGAATGTTTGGAGTGTGTGCAGCTGCAGTTGGGTCTGAAGACACTGAAAGCTGTGCTGAAAGTATTCAGCATGCCTCTTACAATGGAGGGGAAACACTTGCTTTGACACTGCATTTGATAACCATTTTGTAGCAGGAGTGCAGACCCTTTCATTTGCAGGGAAAGGGAAGACAGCTGTGGCTGTCTTCAGCGAAACATGCTATTCTATACGTGAGAGAGTGAGCTTGTTAACGGAGGACAAAAGGGTGCTTACTGAAGTTCTGCAGGTGGCTTTTGGTTATTAACCACAGGAACTCAGCTAGTCCAGAATGTGTTGGGCTGCCTAATCCACCACTAAAGGAATCTCAGTTGCTGCTTGGGATAAACAGTGCTGTTTTGGAGGCAGCACTATGTATCATCTGAAACACTAAGCTACTCCCTTGCAAAGAGAAGTTTCATATCTGCTAGATCATTCTTCCATAGCACATGTTTTCCATGTGTGAGTTCTGATTTGGGGAGAAAATGATCTATAACAATATCTTCTAATTCATATGTAGATCAACCTCTTCAAGACAGCGGGGTAAAAACTCTTGAATTATGTAAATTGAGATAATTTCTTATAAATTACCTTTCAAACAGGTTGGATCTGTGTCTTAATTCAAACAGCTTTAAAATTATCTCACCTAGTTTTTCTCCATTGTTCTTGATCAGCAATTGACCTTCAGCTGACTTCATTCTTAAATTAGACCAAAGAAATGTATCACTTCTTTTGATTATAATACAGGTTCTGTTTAAAAAAGGCTTGCTGAAATGAGTCTTGAAGGTTCTTTTGTTGCTAACGTTTTATTACTACACTTTGAAGCTGCCAGAGATTGTGCATGTGTCAGAAAATCCATATTTCTAACTGACTGATTGGTTTAACCTGTATTTCTGAGAGAGCTCCATGGTGCCATGTATTGGTACTTGGATATTGATTACGTGTATTAATTTGTCTTCTTATGGATCTGATAATCTGGATTATCTCTTCATATTAATGTCTTCTGATGGGTCAAGCACTGAAGTTTGCACCTGCAACACCTTTGGAGAGTTTGCTAAAGGCAAGATTTTGGTTATGAGATGCTTCTGTAAAAGAACCCTGGGGGACAGCATTAACTTTACTAGGACTGAATGCACTATGTGTTTCTTTGTGTCTAAGATGCCTGAATTTTAATAAATGCAAAATTATTCTGGTTAAGTAAGTAGGTAGAGTAGTTAAATATAGAGGGAGACACACTGTGGAGTGGAAGCTCTAGTTTCAATGACTACAAAGGAGGAACATGCAACGGCAGCACTGCAAAAAGCATACTGAAGCGGTTTCTCTGATGTGCCTCCTTATCTTCCACATCCACCAGCCAGCATGGTCCTCCCCTTCCCTCCTCCCAGAACTCCCCACAACACATCCCAACAGCAACCCTGATGGTAGGTGCTACTCTTGCTCTTATGATGCCCCAGTATTTGTGGTATCACTTTGAGCTTCTACCCAATATCCATGCTCAGAACTGAGTTTAACTCAGCCCTCCCACTCTGGTGGTATTATGGGGAGAACCAGATACAGATTTAGTAGTAGTGGTAGTTCCACTGCACACCTAACTATTTCAAAAGCAGGAATGAGCACACACCTATTATTTATTCGTGTGATAGGTTGGTAACCTCAGATTAAGGAAGGAGTCTGTAGGTAAGGCTCAGTCATGTATCTGGGATCAGACAGAAAGCTGGTGTAGCAACCAGCTCATGTGATTTCCAGTGTGAAGCTACAACTATGAGGTCATGCTTTTCACCAGGAATGATATTAAATTTGGTGGCAGGTTTACAGAGAAAAGTATTAAAAGCAAGAAGAAATCCCAGATTTCTGAATGTGGAGGGAAGGATGGAAGTCAGAGGAAGAGCCACAGGAGAAGATTGCATTTTAATCAGCCTTTAGGGGAGGTTAGTAGGGAAGGCTACTGGATACCCAGAATGAGACAAGACTACAAAACACTTTGATAAAAGAAGAAAGCCCTATGTCAGCACAGCTGCCCACAAGGCAAGAGCTGTCAAATCACTGTTTTCTGACACCTTCTGTCTCTTCAACACCTTTTGTGCTGTTTTTCCCTTCTCATCAGGGTTTGTCTGACAGGGTGAAAAAAAGAGTTTTCAGAGCAAATCACAGCCTGAGGAGCTTCCCTAGTTGCAGATTGTTACCCAAGGGGACTCCAGACCTAGATCTCAACCCATTCCTCAGTAAACAGCAAGGGTCTTGTGAGATAGAGAGTGCCATTGCCACATCTTATGCAACAGTGTAGATGTTGATTCATAGCTCCTATCTGTGCTCCAGTGCAAAGCTCACTCATCAGCAGCTAGATGTTTGGAGAAGGGAATTTGTCTGGGGCTCCCAGTAACCACAACCATGAGCTATCCCCTTATAATCACAGATTAAGGAAAAAGTGCTTGTGATTACAATGTGGAAAATAGAAAACTTTGCCAATTTGGACAACGAACTGGGAAAGGTGATTAAGGCAGGCTCAAAGGAGCTGGTTTTAACACCTGGGTATTTTTTGAAGCCCTTTGCAAGGAATCTGATTTTGAAAACAAATAGTATCGCACTCTGTAAAACTAATGGAAACTGCTTTCCTATTTTTCTTATCTATGTAGATTGTCTTATGATCAACCTGCAATGTTTCCTTGTAGGGTCTATCTTTTACCTTGTGACCTATTTTCTTTAAACATGAGAGAACATAATATCTGAAAAACCTTACCCCTTCCCCTGACAATGTGATTGAAATCGATTGACTGGTTCAAAAGCAATTAGGTGGGGCTGACAGACAGACAACACACAAGTTTTCTTCTGTAAGAAATGAGGCAAAAAACCTCCATGGCCCTTTGAGATATCCTAAGGCGAGTATCAATAACATTATATTTCAGATGTGAAGAAGGGTTTGCATGTCTGATACCTTTCCCTTTTTATCCTCCAAATCTATCAGGTGGTCTAATAAGAGATATTGCCTCTTCCTACAAACCTCTCCCCTCTCTATAAAATGGTGTATACAAAACCTCTTATCTCCTGAGAGTATTTAGGGTGTGTATCCCTGTTTTCTGTAATGGAGGTTTTCTTTTTCTCTGATTTCAGTTCAGTACCTTGCTGCCCTGAGTGCTGGAGCTACCATGGTTATACCAAACCAGCCATGTGCTTTTTGTTATTCTCAGCCTCATCAACAGCACTATATTTCCAACAAGGTGGTGGGCAACATCAAATTTTCTCCGGAGTGAGAGTTTCCTTTGTTTCCTCTTCTTATAAACAAATATAATCTAAGAGCCCCTGGCTTGTGGTCTTGGAAGGTGTCCAGAATAAGGTGATGTGTACAGTGTTATATGGGATAAGCATGTCTCACTGGTTGACAGCAATTGCAACAGCAGCATCTGAAATAGAGGGCCAGAATAATTCCCTCCACAGCAGGAGTCACTGGGTGATGTTCTCTGACCTGTGTTATGCAGGAAGTCAGACTGGATGATCAGAGCAGTCCCTTTTGGCCTCAAAATCTATGAATCTATGTTCTGATTACACATCTGAGAATGAGCAACCGAAGTTGAAAGTGGTGATTTATTGAATGCTAGCTACAGGCAGCTTCTTGTTTCTGAGTAAGCAACTGCTTTTAAAAGGGTCCCTGTAGCTCAATGGAGTACAGACAGCTGTCAGCTCTTTTGGGGGAAAGTACTTGCCAGTCTATTTCTGTAAAGCATGTTTTAAATTTACAGCTCTGTGCAAGTGATGTTTTATAATAAGGATTGACCCTTTCTAGAGATGACTTTGTGGTTGATTTATAGATACACCCTCTGTAAGACTACTTTGGGGTAAGGCCAAGGTGGGTGAGATCCATCTTTTCTCTCCTGGCTTGTGGATCAACTCATATATGAAAGTATCTTGGTTTGACAGCCTGAGTTTTGTTGCATCCTGCTGCAGACTCTTTGAACCTTAGTGAAACAGATGATGTGTCAACAGCTCTTATGAGATTTGTCTTCAGGCTATTGTTTTATTTGCTTCCAAAGATGTCACATGCAGAGCAGAAGATGCCTGCAGCTGCTGTGAATCACTTTCTAGACACCAAGCTCCAATATCTTAGAATAAGGAAGCCTCAGTAGTATCCTCAGATGGCTGGAAGGAGCATGATGCATCTTAGATGGTCTCTGAGAGCTGTGGTCCTTTAAAACACTGGGGATGTGTGCTGATGGGCCAGTGGTGGTACAAAAGACAGTGGGATTGGGCATGGTGGCTTCACTAACAACCAGAATTTTAACTCCAGAATGCTGTTAGGATTTCAAACAGCATGTATTGGTCATGTTTTTGATTTCAAGGTAACGGAAGATGTATCTGTAAGGTCTGGAGCAACAAAGGCTACCAGAAACCTTTGTAAATCCCATAAGAGATTGGGGAACCAACATTAATAATGTGTTTGCCTCTCAAATATGGAGTCTATGTTAATATACTGCTTTTAATGGTGGAAGTCCTGGACTGTAATATTATTGTTATATAAAATACATGATGACAGTAGACAAACTTAATTGACTAAAGAGCTCTGCATATTCAAAAGTGTTACATCTCAGTTCTGGAAACTTCTCTTAAATCAATTATGGTATTACTGTGCTTGATTAAAACAGTTAAATCCACCCTAGCAATGAAACTGTCACTTTGAATTAGAAGAGCAACCCATTAAATTGTAAAACATGTAAATATTAAGGCAACCAAATTTCTAGGTATATATATTATCTTTATTTACAGTACTCTCTTAATTGAGAGGATTAACTGAGTAGAGATTGCACTCCAAACTGTTCCACAATTATTAAAATGCATGTTTACTTTTGCTTAAAGTGTGAAAAAGTAATTTAGAAGATGTATTTCAAGAAATATTGAGTAAATCTGCATACAGATAATGTAATTAATATTGATATTTGCATACCTTTCCTTTCCACTTTCACACACTATTACAAACCACACAGAACATGACTAAAGAAATGATTAGAGAGTCTGCTCTAAGAACAAATATGGATTCATCAATAAATGTTCAGGCTTCCAGGTGAAAAACAAATGGCATGGCTGTGCAGAAGAAATATTATGTTTTATTTAGATAGCTATTTGGAATGCGATCTGCACAGATAAATCCACACTCAGAATATAGCAGTCTGTTGTGACAAAGATGAATGTTGTTGAAAAGAACAAGTGAAAGAAAAAATCACAAATGCCAATGGAAGGCAGTACAAGGGCTAGCAGATATGCTGGGTAGATGTGCTCCAGGTGGTGGGGGAGAGAAATGGCCAACAGTGAGATAAGCTTTCACTCTAGCAGTGATGAAGAGAGCTTGATTCAGAGAAACTTGCATATCAGTGTGCAGCAAAGTAGAAGTAGATTCCAAGTGCAATAGCAGAAATCTACAACTGGACTTTGTTCCTTGCTTGAAAACAAGACCACCCTGGTGATCCCTAGTTCACAAATCCTAATGCACACCTATGTGTCTTCTGCAGGAAAGCTACTGCTCTATGTTTCAATGAAAAACAGACTCCAGCTGCCGTCCAAGGACAGGTGAAACATGGAATTTTGTGAATTTCTGAAAAAAAAAAAAAAAGAAGAAGAAAAAATTGTGAAACAGACCAAGAATGAAATGACAGGAACTATGAGGGTAGAACTCTCTGGAAGAAGCAGCTAAGTCCTATATTAGGTTTCCCAAAGAGTCCAGTGATTAGTGACTGAATTGCCCTTCAGCTTCTGGAAATCAGGACACTTTAAAAAATGCAAGGAGAGGGCACCCAAATTGAGTAGGCGCTTTTGGGAACCTTGGCCAACACATTCCTACCTGAGCTACAAGAAAGAGCTGAGAATCCCACAAGCCATTGCAGTGCAGCTGATATGGGCCTATGCACAGAGAAGGATCATGTGTGTGTCCATTTATATTTATGTGCTGTATCTAGTGAGATGAACAATAGAAAAGAGGAGCCTTGTCAAGATTATCTGTCATGAGATAGGAGGAAACCATGTATCACTCATCCTGAAGGCTGTGCACCAAAGAGCAAAAGAACCTCACACTCTCTTGATAATGAGAATAATGAAGTCAGATTATCCAAGGAAACTGTGAGATTGCCTTACTCACATACCTCAGCCCCAGAGAAGGATGAAGAATTATCAGAAAGGTCATTCTGAGCAGTCAGAGTCAAGGACGGAGCTGAACAGCCACTGAAACCCATAAGAAGCAAGTACAGAGCTCACAAGGAGGGATAAAGCAGTTAAGAGTTCAAGGGAAATAAATAACAACACGAAAAATTTTAACACTACAGAGGAAACATAGGAGACATTTCTCTCCATGTTGTGAAGATCTACACTGGCACGCTGATAGGATCCCCAGAGAGAGCACATCATCTATAACTGTACAGCACTGCACATGCTGATGCTACTAATAAAAGAGAATAGTTCAGAACACAGAAATTAATTAGTTTAGAACTGCAACTACCAGGAAGAGAGCATGCACACAGCAGCATCCCAAAGTGTGTTTGTATTAACAATTCTCTGTCTAGTGTGTTGTTGACAGAATCCTGTCTGTCTCAACAAAACTCTGGAAGCAGCTTTAAACTTCAGGCCCCCATCAAACAGCAAGCGGTCTCCCAGCAGCATGTCTTCATGGAAGCTAGTAAATCCAGCAAATAAGGACTCGATAGCATCTCCTGCTGTCACGAGGAAAACTTTAGCTACTGTACTGGAAATGTCCCTTCTCCTTGAGGGGCCATCTCTTTGCATGCACTTAGCATGCCTGAAAAACAAAGCTGTACTGTTAGTTCTCAAGGCATTGATAGTCCTCCCCTCCTAACAAAATCCATCTGTGTGAGGAGAGTGGCAGAGCTCTTGGGAGTCTTCAGCACCCTGCAGGATGAAGTCATGCTCCTCAGAGGCTTCCTTGCTGCAGAGAGCATGTTTTTCCTGTGCCAAGAGGCAGACTAGAGGCTTGCATGCATTTTCCTGCTTACGCTTCATGTAAGAGGGGGCTCAGCACTCTGGAGTCCGGAGCTCATTTAGAGGCACCTTGGTAGTTCAGAGTTTCCATGTTCGTTACTTCATCAGCCACAATTTACTGCAGTGTGATGTGATATACAGCAGGGTCATTTCATCTCCCAGATCTTTAGAGAGGGGGTCTGTGTTTTAGCATCTACCAGTTTTATCTCCACCATCTGAATCTCATTTCCAGGATAACCAAGGGTCCTTCTAATTACTGGTCTGTTGAATGTATATTGCTCCAAGTCCTTGTGATTTGACTGAAATCTGGGGAAATGCAAACTGATATCATTAGTCATTTCTTCAGAGGAAACCTACTGACGTTCACTGAAAAATAATATGAAGTTTTACCAATCTGACTACCTATCTGACTACCTTGAAGAAGTATAATATTTGAATAATACACCTGAATTTCATAGAAATTTAAGCAGAGCAAGCATCAGCAGAACCAAGCAGATGAGGCCCTCCATAGGCAGATAGAAGTGGCTTCGCGTTCACAGGCCCTGGTCCTCATGGGGGATTTTAACCACCCTGACATCTGCTGGAGGGACAACACAGCAAGGCGCCAGCGATCTAGGATGTTCCTGGATTGTGTAGATGACAACTTCCTCCTTCAAATGGTAGAGGAACCAACAAGAAAAGGTGCTATGCTGGATCTTGTTCTCAACAACAGTGAAGGGCTGGTGACGAACGTGAGGCTCAGAAATAACCTTGGCTGCAGTGACCACGAAGCGCTAGAATTCAAGATCCTCAGGGCAACTAGAAGGATGTATTCTAAGCTTAAGACCCTGGAGTTTAGGCATGCAGACTTTGACCGCTTCAGGGATCTGATGGCCAAAGTACCGTGGGACAAGGCCCTAGAGGGAAAGAGGGCCCAGGACAGCTGGTCAGTATTCAAGGATCACCTTCCCTGTGTCCAGGAGCAAAGTATACTGACAAAGAGGAAGGCAGGAAAGGGTGCTCGGAGACCTGCCTGGATGAGCAAAGAGCTCCTGGACACACTGTCACACAAAAAGAAACTTTACAAGGAGTGGAAGAAAGGACAGCTGGAATGGGGGGCGTATAAGGAAGCTGCCCGAGTAGCAAGAGACCTGATTAGAAAAGCTAAAGCTCAGTTAGAATTAAATCTAGCCAGGGAGATCAAGGGGAATAGCAAAAAATTTCTACAGGTGTATTAATGGTAAAAAGAAGACCAGGGAAGGTGTGGGTCCCCTCAGAAAGGAAACGGGAGAGATAGTGACAAGCAATATGGAGAAGGCCGAGGTTCTCAATGACTTCTTTACCTCAGTCTTCACTGGCAAGGGCTCTAGCCACACTCTCAGAGTCACAGAAGATAGTGGCAGGGGCTGGCAGAAAGAACTGCCCATTGTAAGCGAAGATCAGGTTCGTGACCCATCTGCTGAACCTGAAAGTGTACAAGTCCGTGGGACCAGATAGGATACACCCATGGGTACTGAGGGAACTGGTGGATGAGGTTGCTAAACCGCTCTCTATTATATTCCAAAAGTCATGGCAGTCTGGTGAAGTCCCCACTGACTGGAAAAG
>VYZX01032462.1:3319-39795 GCA_013401335.1 Brachypteracias leptosomus
CCCTATCATTTTTCAGACTTAATGCTGTCCTCACACTGCTGTCCAGTATACTATTCTTCAGCTTTCATGTTGAACATACATACAGTGTCAGTGAATCCACGCACCCTTCACAACTCAGCTTAATTCTTCAGTAGGTGTTGCCCCTAGTTTGCTTTCATTGCAGGGGTGATTCTCTGTTTCCCTCACCCGTTCTCCTCTTTGATATCACCATGAGGAGGGCTGAACCACATGCAGTGCTTAGGGTTTGGCCTTGCTTGTTGTTGCTTGACACTGTCTCTGATTAAATATTTGATCTGTTGCTTAAGATTAGCTCTTTGGGTTCTGGCAAATGTTACACGTCCATTGATGGCACCCCAGCTGTTTCGCTGCTGCCTAAAATCCTGCATCTTATCAGAGTATACTTCCTTTATTGGTTTTTGCTGCTGATTTCTGACCTTTGAATCTTTAGGTCAGATTGTAAAACCATGCCCATGTGTGATCACACATGCACATATATACGTGTATACAGTGTGTTGTATATATACACTTACATGAAAGAATATTCTGAGGAGGAGCTGAGATGGTAGTTTCAAGAGAAATAGTAAACAAAATGTGCAGCGTCCTGACGTTGTAAAGTGGAGTTTACCTGCTCTCTTGTTCCCCATACCTACACTCCTGGCATGCATTTTTCTTGTTTGCTTTTTGCTGGTTCAGGTATTTGTTTGGCTCTTCTGTGGAGTAATTTAATTCTCCAAAACAGCAAGAAACAAGCAGCAAAGAAATTACAGCTTTCTATCACTTTACTGAGATGAATTGATTCACTGGAAGGTGTGATAATGGCTGGTGTGGCTGTGAGAAAAGAACCATGTAGAACCATGCAAGTGAGAGTAGGAAGATGTGAAGAAGGGAAAATGGTGGGAAAAGGGAACAAGTGCCAAGAGGGCGCTTTTGGTAGTGAACCATTAGGTAGGCTTAGCTACCAGTGGAACTGCAGTCTAGGCAGTAAGTGTTTTCATTTTGAATGCATGAATGCAAGAATTGAAGCTTGATTGGGCTGTTTCAAATACTTAGGCTTGTGTAGTTGTAATGGCACACTGAAGATGTTTCATTTATAAGCCCAAACATCAATCAAGAACATTCAAGCATTAAGCAAACGTGATCTTCTCTGGTGAATTTGAGATACCTGGGATTTTTCTTTCTGCATGATTTAACAACGGGTAAAATGAGAAGTGTATCGTGGTGCTTATTTTTGTTTGTTTAAGTGTACTTAAAAAAAAAAAANNAAAGACCAGTTTAAAAAAAAAAAGAAGAGTAGTTTAGATTCTGGCATGAAATAAAGAATTTTCTACATGTAATTCAGAAAGTAATACCCACTGCTAATCAATGTTTTGTGGAAATTTTACAGTATTCTGAGAATATTCAAAGTATAAGTATGAAAGGAAGACAGGGAAACAGGGAAACCTGAGATGGAAACCAAAACTATCTGAATCTGCAACTGTGTTGACCTTTGGACATAAATATCTAGACCTTACCAGGGTGTTTGCTTGAGGTGAATTGGATTGTGTTAGATCCATTGTTTTTCTAATTGTGGATAAAAGTATGCTCCTCCTCCTCCTCCTCCTTAAACCTGAAGGAAAACAGACACATACATTAGTCGCAACCATCTGAAGCATCATCAGTTGTGCAGAAGACTTAGCCTTGTCCATTTGGTCAGACCTTCAATAAGGTTATTGCAGAAAGCCATAGAATTTCAGTCCTTTGAATTTTTTTTTAAACTGGTCTTTGTAGGGCTGTATAAAGCAATTGCTCTAGTATGGGAAATGACACGCCTCAGTATTAGGGTGTTGTTCTGTTGTTGCTAAGGAGTTAATCTCTTGATTTGTCACATTTCATGCTTTTTGCTTTTATAGTAAAGTGATTCAATGTAAAATAATTTCTGGTCTTAGTACTGTGTAAATTACTCTTAACTAACTGAAAGTTATTAGAATGTGTGGATTTAAATAATTGTGGTTTTTTGTAAACTTCTCAGTCATACCAAAGTTACTGAAACGTCACTCTTCTGATTGGCATGTGTGTCAAGGATTTTGTCTGCCCTTACTCCTTCCCTTTAAAACAAATACCTTTCTTATTGTTCTTGGTTTCCTTTTAAAACGTAAATGTTCTTTAAATGAGATATAGTAAGCCTCAGCAATGAGATAATAGTTAAGACTAAAATAAGTAACTAGTGTAAGTAACAGCCTATTCACTGTCATAGCTCTGAATATGCTTTTCTCTCTTAAATGGGAGAAGTACTGATAATTTAGCCACCAAATGACAGAGCAGATGAGATTTGGTCTAAGCTCACTAAGCAAAAATTTATTCTAATTGATATTTAATCTGTAAAAGGCAATGTTAGACTAAATATTTTGGCTTTTTAATTGATAAACATAAGGCCAAGGCATGACAAACAAAGCCATTCTCACAGTGATGGAGAAGATACTATCAAAATACACTGCAAATATGAATTGCATTAATCTTATCAGCAATTCTGAGGTTCATTTAAAAACATTTCTTTTGTAGCCTGTTTTGAGTATATTGTGATTAGATCTCACTCCCTTTGTTGTAGTTTTATCCTAACATCTTTCAAATATAGACTGCTTCTCATTAAGCAGTTTCTGTCATACATTTTGTTTTGTTTAGTTTTTGGTTTTTGTGTGTGTTTAAAAACACATAATAAGTATTTATCTGGAGCGTGAGGTTTATCTGGACCACTAATGCCAAAATGCAGCATTGTCTAATGCCAAACGTGTTGCTTTTAAAACATGCATGGCTTTTAAAACAGAAGAACTAAATCAAGATGTCTTGGTGGTGATGGTGACAAATATGTTTGTGACAAAATTTTGCTACTGCTGACCTACATGCTTATCTTCAGGTCTTCTGATCCTACACTGAAAGTTTGTCCTTACTGTCCCTTAATTTTCTTCCTGCACTTTCCTTGTACCATAGCTAGTTATTGATCTCTCTATCACTGTTTAAGAGTGAGCATCTTTGCATAGATGCCATTAAAATATTTTCATTATTCTAAACAGAAAAGCTGCCTCAAGTTGTCAAAGGACCATAAAAGTTAGTGCTAACATAAATTGTTTAGGGTGCAAATATGAAGACACAAGGATGTAAATTAGCCCTAAGGGCATCAATCCATATATACTTCCAATAGTAGATTATACCTTTAAATCCTGGTTATCACTCTTTAACTGATATAGTGCTACTTAAAGAGTCAAAGTAGGGTTGTTGTTTTCTTGAAGAGTTAAAGTAGCAAACACTTTAATTAGTCCTTAAAAACTAGGAAGATGGAATTCAAAGGGTTTAACTTGAGCATATTCAGATGGGAGGCACCATATGAACACACATGTATGTAACCAGCAGTGTCTCTGTGGGCTGTCTTTGTCTTGTCTGAAATTATGGAAAATGTGTCAGCTCTGAGTGCGTGTTAATGTACCTTAAAATTCCTTGTGTGGAGAACGGAAGGGATCTCAAAGTCGTTTACAGACACTGTGGGACGTTGTTCTAAGTTAACCTGCCCTCTTGCTCTGGCATTCAGTCACCATAGGTGGAACTGCTAACATGAAGGCACATTGTAGTGAAAAGCAGGTAAAAGTTGTGTGTTTCCTAGGCTAGGTGGGAGAAGTATGTGCCAGAGTAGCTGCCACGATCTTCCCAATATTACGAACTCTTAACAAATACAGGAAATGTACTTTGCTAAAAGCAGTGCAGTGTGGAGATCTACCATATTATTCATGGTATATTTTGCTTCATTACTTGTCTCTCAAAGCATTTAACTCAATTTTTTTGGTGATTTAGACTGTAGTTTTGAAGGCCATTTTTTGTTTTAGTATGCTTCATGTAGAATATGCTTGACAAATCTGAATTGTGTTTGTATTCACTTGTGCGGTGGATCAATGTTAAATGCTTTATGAAGCAAAAATTAATTCTGTATTGAAGCTTGTTTGGTTTTTTCTTGTACAATCTTACTGCTTTTTCTGTGATACAGTAGAACTTCAGTCACAAGTTTCAATCCCTTGCAGATGCTTATAAAAATAACTAAAAAGTAACTAATAACAACCCATTGTGAAATCCTTAAGGACTTTTAAAAGTTGCATGCTTTTTCGTAGAGTATTGTTGTTGTTGTTCTTGTAACACATAAAAAATATATGGAGAAATGCTAATTATTAAAATTTCATAAAGATTTAAATTATCGTGATTTGAAGTTCTGCTACATAGTATATGCTTCATCTGTATCGGGAAAATAGTGTTTCAAGCTGACAAGTTCTTGCTCTCTTTTGACAGTTTTGCAGGGAACATTTCAGTTTTTTGGCAAGTCTCCTTGGTTTTTTACATCTTTTTATGAGGACACATCTGTGACTTTGCAATACGGAGAGAGCTCCATTCATGGGAAATAAGCACTTAGAACAGAGGACTTAAAGCTAGGATTCCAGTGGTCTGGTTTTGGCTCTCTAAAATATTTGGCACGTGGTATTGCTGAATGATATGTATTTTGCCTTTCCAGAGGTGCTGAAGGTATTCAAATTCCATTGACTCCAGAGGTTTTCTTAAAATTTGGCCTACTGGCTTTCTGTACTTACTTCATTAGTATATAAAGTTGATGTAATATTCATTAGCTACTAAGAGGCCTCCCTGTGTGAAATACGTAAATAAATATAAACATTCATGCAATTATTTCCATGTTAAATGTATGTACAAGTTTAATTTTCTTTGTTATATATGAACTGGCCACTCTGTGGATGAGCTCTGCTGTAACATGGACTTTCTACAAACAATCGTTATTTCTTGTGTGACTGGTGACTGTTTCTTTTAAACCAACTGGTCACTTACATTGACGTAACTTTCAGCCTGTTCATACAGGTTTTGTTACTTGGAAATACTAGTTCTCTTTAAATGAGGTTTTATATAGAAGTATTTTAGAAGGTGAACGTGTGCTAGTGGAAGATGTCTATCTGTGCTGGAGACTAAAGTTTCTGAAATATGCTGGTAACCCTTTATATAATATAACAAAGATGACCTCTCATGGACACTGAAGAGTTAGATAAATGAGTAGATCTCTAGGTAAAGTGATGAGTTCTAGAGTTCTATAGCAAGATCTCTTGCTCTGGTTTCAGGTATTCTGCAACTAAATTTAAAGAAAGTATCTGCATAAATATGTTGGCTTTTCTGAATTTGTACAATTGCAATTTTGTACAAGTTGCACTTCAGAAGATCAGTATTTTAAATATACTTTTAAATAAAGACATCACAGTAAGGAAGGCAATTTCAACATCAGCTTTATAGTGCAGTCAGTAGTGCTTTTACTTCGGAAAAGCCTACACAAAATGAAGTATTTATTTTCTCTTCTGAGCGTGTGTTATGTAAAATCACGTCTTAATACAACTATATGACGCAACAGCAGTGATTTAACACAAAACATGCTTTTGATCAAATAATTTTGTTTTTCACTAATAGTGAAATGACTGTCCTATGTTATGTGCTGAAGTTGCAGAATTCAGTTGTTCAGCTCAGCAAAAAGCCAGCCCAGTCCTTCACCAGGTCAAAGATAAACTGTATTAATATAAAATAAAATATTCTTAACTGTTTTTAAGTGCAATTAAAAAAAGAGATGGCTGAGATAACTGATATAGAGATGGAAAAAAGATAAAGCTGTAAGACCATTCAAAATAATCTATTGCTTGAAGAGAAAGTTCAGATCTGCTAAAATTTGTTAGTATGAATGCTGCCTCCTCTTTGAGGTTCTTCAGTCTCTTTGCAAAAGCTGTTTGGGCAGCAGAAGTGGAAGAAGCATAGACAAAGAAACTTGAGTTACAGAAGCAACACCAAAAGCCAGCTGGAGTCAAGAACATAACACTGGTTCCTCAGTCTTCTTCTGGCCACACAGTGGGCCTTGCTGTGTGTGCTCTTTCCTCTCTGAAAAGGAGTTTAAAGTTTTACATTACTTTCACTGAGGATTGCAAGAACTACTTGTCTTTTATTTCCCTATTTTAAGGTGTCAAGAGGCAGCTAAAATGGAATGGTTTCTTTTTTCCTTTATGCTTTGAAGCCTAAAGTAACTGAAAGTTAAAACCATTGTGGTACTGAGACCAACTTCGGTTTTGGTTTTCCCCTTTTTGTGGTGGTCACTTCTTACAGTTTTATGCTTTCTCTTGAACTGTCTACTGATGATGGAAGATGTTTCTTTTTTCAATAAATTGGCAGAGAATGTTGTTACAGTAGTCTGTGGTGAGGTTCCCAGATGAAAAAGAAAAATATCTTGCAGAAAGGCAATGATGATATGCAGAAAAAAAACCCCGATAGCATGGATTTTACAACTTTATCAAGTAATCTATTAAGGTGTTACTACATCCAAGTTGGAATACTGTCAAATTCTGTGTTTATATACAGGAACTTGACGAGAGGAGTTGGTAGATTTAGAGAGTTACTAAGAGCTGTCGAAACAAGAACTACACAAAATCTGCGAATGGTAAGTTGTATTAAAACATATTCCTCTTGCAGCCCCTGAATTTTGGTAGGCAGGTAAAGCATAAATATAGTGGATGAGTTAAAGACAAGTAATCAGATACATAGAATCATAGAATAGTCTCAGCTGGAAGAGACTTTCAAGATCCTCGAGTCCAACCTTAGTCCTAGACCTATCAACACCACAAAACCACGTCCCTAAGCACAACATCTACCCGTCTCTTAAACACCTCCAGGGATGGGGACTCCCTGGGCAGCCTGTTCCAATGTCTGACAAGCCTTTCAGTAAAGAAATCCTTCTTAATATCCAGCCTGAACCTCCCCCGGTGCAACTTCGGGCCATTTCCTCTTGTTCTATCACTTGTCACTAGGGAGAGCAGACTGACCCCTGCCTCGCTATAGCCTCCTTTCAGGTAGTTGTAGAGAGCAATAAGGTCTCCCCTCAGCCTTCTTTCTTCGGGCTAAACAGTCCCAGATCCCTCAACCGTTCCTCAGATGGGACATGCTCCAAATCCTTTACTAGCTTGGTAGCCTGCCTCTGTACCCTCTCCAGCACCTCAGTGTCCTTCTCGTAGAGAGGGGCCCAAAACTGGACACAGTATTTGAGGTGCGGCCTCACCAAAGCCGAGTACAGGGGAATGATCACCTCCCTGCTCCTGCTGACAACACTGTTCCTGATACAGGCCAGGATGCTGTTGGCCACCTGGGCACACTCTGGCTCATGTTCAGCCACTCCTCCCCAAGCCTGTAGCACTGCTGGGGGTTGTTGTGGCCGAAGTGCAGGACCTGGCATTTGACCTTATTGAAACTCATGGAATTGGCCTTGGCCCAGCGATCCAGCCTATCTAGACGCAGTATATTGATCATGAATTTGTTACCTACCACTCCATAAGGTTACATTTCCTGACGTAAGTGAATGATTAAAATAAAAAGGAATGCTTGATGCCCAGTCTCTCCCCTATTTCTTTTTTCTATTTGTGGTATGGTCTCTAACTGACCATACTTTCAACCTTAATCATAATTGCCGTATTTATGACTTACATTGTTCACAGGGGTGTTTTTCCATGGTTTTGTAATGTAATGGGAGTGAGGACAGAGTGCAGTGTCTTTAAGGTGTGTTGTATTAAGTTGAAAGTTATCAAGTTGTCATTTCTTTATTTTTGTGATAAAGTCTCTTGAAGTAAAACACTAAAAGTAAAATCATGCAGGTTTGTTGTTTATATTGTCAGTAAATAAATCTTTACCAAAAGATTGATAAATCTGTTTGCATCTTTTATATATAAAAGGACAAGACTTATATCTTTTGCTCTAATATAATGATTTTCAAAATGTCCTAGATGAGATTTCTAATACAAGGCCTTTAAAACTTCCAAAGTGATAATAAGGAAGGTAATTGATTTCTTAATTCATTTAATAACTGACTCCTAGTAAGGGTATTAAAATTATTAAATAATGGACATTCAATGGAGAGGGATAATATTGCAAACTTTAATAAAATAAAAGATGAAGGGCTTCTTATGGTATAGGAATTAAGGCTGAAGATACAGATCATATGGTATTGTCTGTGGCTTAAACATTACACATCTGTTGCTGGGAAATACTGCCAGTTCTGATGCAGATATCTTCTTTCTATTGCCCTGGTGCTAACCTCTGAGTTTTCATAATCCTGTTATATAGTTGTGCAGCTTGTATGCATATGTATTAAGTATCAAAGAGGAGATTAACCTGATAGTTATGGAATATAGGGTGACCTCAAATTTTAAATGAATATTATTTACTTAAATAATATTTATACACTTCAATATATAGTGCCAAGAATAGTTGGTCAACTTTTTCATGCTGATCTACAACCTTGTTTCACTCTTGCTGAGCTTTAACATCAGCAAACACCAGCACCTTCAAATACAAATTGTCAGAAGCCCCAGTCAGTTGAAGTTTGGATTATAGCTGTTTCTGGTGGGTTGATCTTGGCTGGGTGCCAGATGCCTACCCAGCTGCTCTCTCATTCCTTATGAGAGAGCATATAAGAGCATATATAAGGGTTCTTAACATGACAAGAGGAAATAAGGTAGAAAAGCTTGTGGGTTGAGGTAAAGACAGAGAGTTTGCTTACCAGTTATTGTCATTGGCAAAACAGACTTGACTTGGGGGAAATTAGCCTAATTTGTTGTCTTAAAAGTAAGTGGGATAGTGAAAAACAAATACAAAAACTAAAACACCTCACCCCCTTTCCCCAGGTTCAACTTCAGTCCTTCATTCCTGACTCTTCTACCTCCTCTCCCTACCCTTTCACTCCCTGAGTGGTCCATGGGAGGTTTAGGGTTGTGGTGAGTCCATAACAGTTCCTCTCTGCTGCCCCTTACTTCTCATACTTTTCCCCTGCTCCAGAGTGGGGTCCCTCCCATGGGTTTCAGTTCCTTTGGGGAATATCAACCTGCTCCACTCCATAGAACCTCCCCTCAGCAGGCTGCAGTGTGGACATCTGCTCCACTGTGGTCTCTCCCACAGAAACATCTGCTTTGGGCCTGGAACAGTAGTAGAGGTTGTTTAGCACAAAATATCTGAAAATATACCTGGATGTGCTCCACTCTTAGGAGCAACAGTTGTTGGGGTTGATACTTCAGAAGTATCTGAATTTAGCTAATAAATTTGAAAAATTGTTTGCTATTGCCAGTTTTTTCTTTTATGTTTAGAGAATTGAACTGGATACTTATACCTGTCCAGTATGCCTGGTTTTTGGATGTTTTAAAGTAACAGAAAATGTATTCTACATGACTAGTCTTCATTAGAAATAATCCAAGTGTTTTTAAAGAGTTTATATTCAGCATTTCTAAGGAAAATATTTATCTTTCATGTTTACAGACCATAGCGAGACAACTGGCTGAAATTTTGTTACGAGGAATGTGCGAACAGAGTTATTGGAATCCACTGGAAGATCCTCCTCACCAATCACCCTTAGATGATCCACTTCGAAAAGGTTCAAATACTAAGAATTATGCACTGAGTAGAAGACCACGGGTATACACTGGAGAAAAGTATGGCTGAGTTTATACCTCTTCTGTTTCTGTGATTGCAATTGTTACCCAGTGCGCTGGGTAACGTATTTTATATTTTTGAAATTGTAGAAGGAATTGGACAATATGAATGGGAATGTTTCCCTTGCTTTTTTTTTTTTTTAATTTTTTAACCTGAAACAGAACTTGGGAAGCAACATGCTTCTCCAAGCAGAAGTTTCCAATGTATGCATGAGACCTTTTGTTCTCAATTCTCAAAATACTTTTTTTTCTTGTTCTATACCGGGGTATATGGTAGAGTCAATATACCTGGGAAACAAAAGAAAACGTGAACTGGGTAGCAAATCTGAGATTGCACGTTTGAAGTCATGTGCTGTTTCTAGACCTCTGTTTTCTATTATAGAAGGGAAAGAGCAATATGGAGATTCAGAATAATCCCTGAAACGTTATAAAAACCCAAAACATATCTAGCATTTTCAAAGGTAGTTTATTTCCCAAGGCAGCTGCCTATTAATTTTCTTAAGTTAGTTTTGGCATTTCTATATGATGCCACCTTTTTGTTGAGCTTTGTTCTTTCACTGTTTCAGATGGGTGATGTGCTATGGATCACTTTTGTGTAGCATATCCCATGGTTAATTCTAAATTAGCTTTGGTGTGTATCTCTTTCTGTTTGAAAAAGGGGGATTTTTTTTTTTCACAACTTATCACTATTAGTATTAAATGTGAATAGCTGTTTCTTTGACTTTGAGCTTTTCCTTAAAATTTAGGAGTTTGTTGATTTTTTTGTATCTGACCCCATGAAAAATAGTTTCTAAGGTAAAGTTGTTTTCCTTAGACACACTCTGACAGTGCCAAAAATATATATTGACAAAAGTTTGCACTTTATTACAGTCCTTGAGTGAAGCTTAGTGCCTGAAAATAAGGTGCTTATGTCAAAGCATACTGGTGAAATCTTGACCATTTGGCATTGTCTTTTCAAATTTATTTTTTATGTCATTAATACTAAGTTTGATCTGATGAAACTTTCTCGCTTGCTTGTTTTGGTACATGCTGGAAAGCACTGTGAGCCAGAGAAATGAGTAATAAATTGTAACAGTGGAGATAATGATGTAGCCAAGACTGTGATTTGCCATAGCAGGACAGTGCTAAGTAATGCAGATGGAGAAGATTGAAATTCCATTTAAACTTAAGAAGAAAATTTTACAGACAATATCAGTGGAGATATTAAAAATCCATGGACATGGTCCTGGGCAGCCTACCAGTTGACCCTACATTGAATAGAGGGGCTGTACTAGATGATTCCCAGACATCTCCTCTAGCTTCAACTATTTTGTGATTCTGTGGAATTGGTGTGATCTGGGAATCTCTCTTGAGGACACTGTTGTCTGTTCCATATGAAATTTTTGACCCTTTTTCTCCAAAGACTTTTTTATTTTTACACGGTTGTCCAGCTGGATTAAAACCCAGGCATTTTGAGTTTTTTAATTTCAGTCTCGTTTGACTGTGTCTAGAATGTGAAGTAATTAAAAGGCAGTCTTTTGAGCTTTAGGAAAAGGTGCAGGTGTAGCATTGAACATTTGATTTGCCAAAAAACTTACTGTGTTTCTCTGCAAGTAATAATTAACAAACTGCATGGATTAAAAAAAATAAATTCTTAACAATGGATAAAAGGAAAATCTAACAACAAAACAACTGCCCTGGAGTCTTAGCTGCTGTATATTACCACAATAAATTCACAATGTTGCCTTCAAACCACCCAGTGTTCAGATGCATTCTAGTTTCCATTTTCTTTCAGGCATTTAATTACTGCTTAAATTTCTATTGCTTTTAAAAAAGAACCCAAAGATGTTTTAATCTCAGACTATTTTTTCCCCATCTGTAATTTATGGTACTTGGCACCCTTGGGACGATAGGAATTGCTTATTAAAAATAGGAAATTATTTTCTACATTTAAACAGTACATTGTGGAACTATTGTTCTGAATTAACATGAGATAGTACTTGTGCTAATTCAGAAACTGTTCAGATAAAAAAATCTGAAGAGTTAAAACACAGTCACTGGGAGGTTTTTTTGTGTGTGCGTTTGAGAGAGCGAGTGAGTGAGTGAATGAATTCCTACTAGTCATGTACCCAGTGCAGATTACTGTTGTCTGTTCACCAGTGCAGAAAGGTATTCAGAAAGCATAGAGTGTTCAGAGAAAACAGTAAGGTCTGCAAACTAGTACTAGTCAAACCTTCAGTATTAAGTTGCAAGGAAGCATAATTCTTGAAAACCAAATATTTTAACTGCTTGGAATTAACAGTATTTATTGCTATGGCTCTATTAAAAAATATTCACAGCTATCGAATGCATCAGGAAAGCAATTCCCAAGCATCTCTGATGAAAGACTTATAAAAATATTTATCCACATATTGCCTAAAATACAAAAGTTATCTTATTCTTGTGAGAGAGTTTCTTGTTACTGACCTTTGAACCAGTGATATAGATTCATCTCAGATAGATTAGTTGCCAGAGGCTAGCTAAACTATGGGCACATTTTTTACAGTTGCCAAATTATGTGTGTTTTTGAGATACTTGAATGTGTTCTACTCTGACAGCTGTGGTGGTTGTGTTCTCCTACTGTTTGGCCAGCTTTTCTAAAATGCAAATTTAGAACATTGCAAAAAAATACATTTTAAACAATCATTTTTCCTCTGCAAGTTACTGTCTGTTCTCTTTTCTGGAAATTTTCTCTTTTTTACAGTACTCTTATTATATTTGTGTAAGCTACTCCTAAAAGTAATATGTTCTGCTTAAATAATGAAATTCTCATTTTGAACAGCATCTTCTGTCCTCAAGAAAATACAGAAGAAGCCTTACTGTTGCTGCTTATTAGTGAATCTATGGTAGGTAAAATAAAGTGAATGTGCATGTGTGAATGTTTCCTTGGGTTTTTTGTTTGTTTTTGCTTTTTTAAATAATAGAACCTTTTTTATCATGTGTTGTTTTTATGACTTGCTTTTCATTTTATGTTAGGAAAGCAGGCAGTTACTTCTGAAACTCAAGCTTCTCTTCCTCTGAGTCAGCAAGATGAGGTCTGCAAGTGTTATGAATAGGAATTTTTCTCCTTTAGGGTGGTTGAAGTCACCCTCCTTCTAACCACAGGCAGGTGAACACAAAGCCAGGCCTTTCATTTGGCTTCACTTAAGAGTATGAACCATGGTTAACACCAGCTGGTTGCCATTCAGACAGACTCAAAATGTAAATAGCTTTTGTTGTAAAAACCAAATAAAAACCCAATGCAATAAACATAGCAAAAAATCATTTTCCATTGTGCACTAACCTCAGATGTCACTCACATTTGTAAATGATTTTTAATGATACTGGCATTCAGCCTTTGCTACTGGATTTCTTTTCAAATGTTCTCATTTCCTTAATAGGTGATTCCTTTCAATGCCTACTTGTGCCTTTTATCAGCCTTTCATATTTTCCTCTAGTATAATTTTACTGGATTTTTACTTATCAGCTGCCACGTACTGACGTTCTCACACCAGGTCAGTTATATGTTTCCAGATAGCAGAAATGAGGTTTTAATATGAGGGTGCTAGATCACTGGAATGGGCTGCCCAGAGAGGTGGTGGAGGCCGCATCCCTAGAGGGTCAGGCTTGATTGGGCTCTGAGCAACCTGACCTAGGTAGAGATGTCCCTACTTGTGTAGGGATGTTGGACCAGATGACCTCTGGACGTCCCTTCCAGCCTAAACCATTCTATGAGTCTATGAAATGAAATGCTGAAGCTGGAATTTTTGCAGTTTTTCTAAAAGATTTTGATCAGAATCAGGCCCAGTATCAGTCTCTGGGGTACACCGCTAGTTACGAGCCTCCAACTAGGATTCATAGAATCATAGGATAATTTGGGTTGGAAGAGACCTCCAAAGATCATCTAGTCCATCCCCCCTGTCCAGCCTCACCTTGAATGTTTCCGTGGATGAGGACTGCTGTGTTTCACTGATCTCCACCTCCCAGACTCAACCCTATGTGTTACTCTTAGGGCTGGTGAAGGAGCTGAGCGTATCCTTTCTGCCACAGGGGGTGGGCTAAGTCACGGTGCTTGCCTTTACTGCAGGCTTAAAGTGTGCATGGGGTAAGTGTGGCCACTGGCACCCTGCAGCTTAACTAAGTGTCACTTTAATGTGTCTGAGACAACAACAGTTCAGAAACACAGAGCGCTTAAGTTTGTACACACATTCTGTTTTATAATTATGCAGAAAATGGTTCTTCAAATATATAAGATATCTTTAATACTTATAAGACATCCTCTCTCATAATACTGCTTTGGAACTGTCAGCCATTTGCTCACAAGAAATGCTAGTTCATAGCTTGTTCAGTACTTGCCAGGAATTGAGTCAAATACTGATTAGATGTGGAGTTAAAAAGGAAGAAATTATTGAAGCTGACTAAATGTTTATGCAGTGTAGAAAGGAAAAGCCAAGGACTTCTTGATCAAAAGAGAGCAAAATGCCTGTTTTGGGGTGTGTGTGCGGGAGTGTGTATTTCCAAACCAAGCTGTGGATTATTCAGTTGATAATTCCTGAAATGTCTGTGCATTTCACACTCCATGTATCTCTCTGAAAATTTCTTTTAGTATTTAATTGTTCCAATTTTAAAGATCTGTTATGTTCAGAGCTTAAAATGTTATCCTGTTAAAGCAAAGAAGCAATTTATCCTCCCTCAATATGTGTCAGTCCTCACCTCTGAAAAAGGAGGAAATAGTGTATTTAAGTAAATGTGTTGATGGGACTATGCCCTGTGTAATTCCAAAAAAAAAAAAGGGGGGGGGGGGTGAGGATGAGAGAGAAGGATCTTTAACTTCTGACTTCAAACTACCAGATATACTAGCATTTGTACCAATAGGAATACTAAACATCAAGAAATCTAGAAATAGATATCAAGATAAGGTATTTTCAGAGGCTTGATGGTATAGTGGGAGAAGTACTGGGTAGTTCAATATAGGCAATTTTAGCTACTGGAAGACCTGAATTTTATGCTTTGCTCTTTAACAAGATTTCTCAGTGAACATGGTCGATTCATTTAATCCAGTTCTAGCTCGGTTTTCTTCCTTCTGGAAAGGAAAAGTTTAATTAAGGAATTACATTTGCAATCTACCTTTCACAGAACAGGATTGAAAGTGTGAAGCCTGACTGCAAACATGCTGATTCCAGACCTGTGCCCAGAACCAGGGACAGTTTTCACTTCTCCCTAGTAACTGCTGAAGGTGACTGTGATTATCCTGGGCAGGTTGCCACCCACAAGTGAGAGGATAGTGTCATAGTGTTATGAAGAGAAGAGAAATTGATTGCCTTATTTTACAAAAGCTGGATTAGAGGATTTGAGGATTCTCTTAATATGTTTTACTAATGTACAAAAAATAAAATTAATTTTTAAAAGATTAATACACATTATATTAAACCCTTATTTTGTTTCTGAGACATCTTCAATAATTTTAAATACATTACCTAATTTATGTAATTAGACTCAAGTAATTAAGAATAGTTCCATACTGAAGCATAAATCTTGCCACTAATGTATAAAATTGGTGGTTCTTGCTATCTATAAATTAGTAGCAGGTATTGTCTCTCCGTATTACCTGTATCAATTGCTGACTGTCAGGCTAAATAGAATGATAGTTACTTAAGCAGAAATATAGGCCGGATTACAATGGCTGACTCTGTTTTTTTGTGGTGTGTTTCAGGCTAACCGTGATGCTGTACTGAGCAGAATACCAGAACACAAAAATGATCGTATCATCAGTTTGCAAAGTGCATCTGTAGTCTACGATTTACTTACTATAGCCTTGGGAAGAAGAGGTCAATATGAAATGCTCTCAGAGGTTTGTTGATAATAGTGAATATTCAACTGTATCTTCATTGCTTATTTCTGTTTATCGTGTTATCTGCGATACTACTTAAGAGCTAAATAAATATAGGGCTCTGTCTTTCTGACTTCTGTATAAATACAGTAAGTAGTTTCTACCCCAAAAAGTTTACTGTCCAAATTTATACAAATGACTTGAGGTCATCAAGCACAGAAATTGTGTGAAAGTTGTGGTAAATGTTTAATGGCACAGAAATTCACATGATTTTTGGGTGGCGAGGCATGCATCTGCTTAAAAGGATACACATTAAATAGAGACAGCAGGAAGGAACGGCAAATATAAAAGCTCTCATGGATATAAAAGATAGATGTAAATACCTAGAAAAAGGATTTGTGATTTTTTTACTTCAAAAGAAAATTTTCTTTTACTCCTCATAATATTTGGAGTGCTCCAAAATCCTCATAGTTTGCAAAATGGCTTTGAAGTTAATAAATGGAAATGTATTACTTTTTCAGGTCTGTAGGAAAGTACATTCTCTACCTCAAATGTCTTGTGTTTGATTATGCAGCTTGCAAGTGTTTTGTTTGATTGTGGTGACAGATTTCTTCGGGAAATCTTCAAGAACCATTAGCAGTTTTATACCTAAGGAACAGCTGCAGCTCTTTGGGCAGAGCAGATCTTTCTGCCACGCAAAATAACTCTCACTCAGCAGCAGGATACTGGTGCTGGCCCTGAGTAGTTATTGGTATTCAGAGGCAGTACTTCAGCATGTGTGGTAGGAAGACATATCCAGGGATTGATTTGCTGAAAAATGGTTTCTTTCTACCATAATAGAGGACTTTTATTAAGATAAATATAATTTTTTAAGAGCCCCAGTTCCCTGGTATATGTTGATAGTCACCATTTAATCTGTATCTTCTGTGATTTTAAGCTCTGAATTTGGATATTCTTCTTCTTGGAAGGACTTTGTAGATGCAAGATGTACATACAAGTCAGTTTTAATTAGTACAATAGAGAGTCTTTCACAAAACTGAGGAGTATGAAACCTCATGCAGGACTGTAATCCTACGACAGGAATATTTCCATTTACTTGCTGCTGCAGACAGTATCACCTTCATGGAGTTCTAGGCAGTTGCACCAAAGCTGTAAGAAATGACTCTCCATATATTTTAGTATAGAACTTTTTAAAGGATAGATACTGATGAGTATTGTAAAAAAAAAAAACAAACCAAAAACCCTAAACCCCCAAACTAGAACAAACTTGTAAAGTAACAGATTTCTTTTTCTTTAAGCATCTGGCAAACTTTCCTCTTTATATGCTAGCCTAGCAACTAGGCAGGGGTAGTGTAGCCCAGGGTTTCAATTTTGATTAATTTGTCAGTAGTGTCATGGTGGGGTTTTGTTGTTGGTTTTTTGGGGTTTTTTTGCTTAATGCTCAAAAAAAGACAACATCTGTCTCATCCTTGTTAAAATGTTCTAATGCTGAGTCATGTTCTCAATTGAAAAGGTCTCACTTCTTTATACAGTTTGTATACAATGGGCTTTCAATTTCTTATGATTTCTTGAACTAGATCTAATAACTTTCATCATAACTCTTTTCTAAACAAAAGTATGCTCACTCTTTCGTCAAGTTGTTTTTTAAGCTTTATAGGATATGACACATTGAGCTTACCAGTGTGTTACTAGGAGAGATGTTTTCCAGACCAGTAATTTTCCTAAATCACAGAATCACGGAATGTTAGGNTCCCCAACCTATACTGGTCTTTCAGCTATACTCATCTTTCAACCTATACTCATCTTTCAGCTCTCTAACTTCAAGCATATTCTTTTCTGAAGGAGACTATAGTGCTAAGCAACAAAATTCAGTAATGCATTCAACATTACCTCTCCATATAGTGATTTTTTATTATTTCAAAGGCAATATCTATAATTGCATTTCAGCCTTTCAGGAGAGGGATTATGCTGAATGTGTTTTCCATTATTTAAGTTAGTTGCCATTATCCTGAATATTATCTTAACTTGCAGTTTTCCAAGATACTATTGCTTGTTATGTATTTTTCATTGATTTCTTGATGGACCCTGTTGCTCTTAGAAATTACTTGTTACTTGGTTCAGAAGAACCCGGTTTATGAGGTGTTCATGTTGTGTAGGTCACATACATGTATGTGCACATTTGTCCCTTACCCCTGCACATGCAAACCACCAATTTTGTGATCTTACGAAGAAAAAAAATCATGGAACTTGTCACATTTCATACTGAGTGAAGACAAGTAAATAGAACTTGAAGTCAAGGAAAAAGAATGGTAAATAGATCATTAGTACCTTGAAACTTAGAAAAAGCTATCATCGTATTTTAAGTATTAAGTTTCCCTGCACCTTTTGTTTGTGTGATTCTCTGGGATTTTGTGGCTGCTGTAGGTCAGAGTTCTGGAAGAAGTGCTGAAATTACTTAAATTATATGTAAAACACAGGTAGAGAGAGTTGTATTTGGAAAGATAAGCCTGAATTAATTCTCCTTCATTTAGAGGCACTCAGTTTAGCACCAAAGTTATAGCAATCAGTGGGGAGAGAGAGGGATTTCTCAGCTTTTTTTTTCTGCCAAGTTGATGGGGTGAGGTGGAGGAATGTGCCATACCTTGACATCTCTGAAAGTATTGAAAGTAATAGGAGAAGACATCATACATAACTTTTTGGATTTCTTGGTGTGATCTTTTTGCTTCTACTGGTGAAAAGAAAATTCAGTGGGGAAGCAAATCCTATGTTGGTTTTCTTAATGGACTTTTAATTAACTTACATGCAATGTGATGATGAACTTTGAACAACAGTATTGGAAGGAATTTGTTTTTAGAAACATTATTCCTTTTATACTCATTTAATAAAATTCTATTTAGTAATAGTCTTGATACTGGACATTGTATAATAATTCTAGCATACATTACTTATATGTATCCAATAATTAATCTCATATTTGTTTTGTTTCTTAGCGCTGTTCTTTGCTTCAGGTTGTGTTAAAGTGTGGGAACATGCTACACACCTGGCTGTGCTTTCTGTAATGTGTCCGAGTTTGAATGTGAAAAATAATTCAATGGTATTATGTTTTAGCATATACATCATAGCTACCAGAGCAGAAAAGCTGCTTCGTGTAACTGGACTCTGCAGACTAGAAAGTTAATTGCTAAATCAGTTTAATGCAGAGAAGTGTTGCACCTTTTGACTCTCTGGAGTTGGCCTGATTAGTAAAGTTGAGAATAGTAAAATGAAATAATTCTTACTGACAACAGCAGATGTGAAGCCTTCAAAATCAACATATAATGCTAATTTAATACATTTAATCTCAGTATAGTAATAGTGAATTTCCTTTTGACATTCAGTTATTAAGTTGGATATCTCAGCAGAATATTAAATGTGAAGTTAAGTTTTTTATTACATGTATTTTAGATATGTCTGTAAGAAAATTTTTATACTATTTTTATACCTTCTCAGTAATTGAAGAATGTGTCCTTAAATAATAATTTTCCCCATACAATTAGTGTTTAGAAAGAGCCATGAAGTTTGCATTTGAAGAGTTCCATCTCTGGTATCAATTTGCATTGTCCTTGATGGCAGCAGGAAAAGTAAGTCTTAATTTTTTTTAATGTAATTCTTCTATTGATGACTTTGGGTAACAACATTTGGCACTTCCATAATTTTCATCTGGTGTTGTGAAAATAATTCTAATCCTTAAATCAGCCAAGTATACTGTACTCCTGAATTTATGCCTGGTGCTGTACAAAGGGTATTGTTGTTTCAATAGTGTCTGACTTAGGAAGACTGAAAGATGATGATAAGAACTATCTTGCCAACAAGCTTAAGCTAAGCTGATTGAATGTAAGTAGTGAATCATACCAGGTCATATTATCCAGTAACAACTTAAGTACTGTTTCGATGAACAAATTTGACACTTACATACAAATTCATGCTGATTCATGATGCTTCTGCTTTTTCTTTGGGAACTTCTGACTATGTCTTTTTTTTAGTATTACTATCTTTGAGACTGCATATTTAGTGCAATTAAAGTGAGGTGAATTTTAAAGACGTTTTATAAAACCTAGGAGCTTATACAATCTTCTATTTTCAGTTCTTTTTGCTTTTCTCTATCATGTTACAGAAAATAAATTACATTCATTATGTAATGCAAATAATACTAATTTTCTAAAAGATCATTCTTCATGGGTGTAATTTGCTTCAGTATGGGGGAAAGGAATTATTTGTGTTTTCTTCAGGAAATATTTTTAGAAGCACATTGATTCTGAAGAGGCTTGATTCTTCTTCCCATTCTTTGTCCACTTTGGGTGATCTTCTAAACTATGATTGGGTGGAGGCAAATGAATTAAAAAGAAGAGAAGCAGTGCCAGTCTATTGTACAATCTTATGTCAGACCTATTTCTAAGCACTGTTGTGATTCCCATAGAACACTAAAACACTGCTTGTTCCTAAAACTCTGTCCTGTTCCTGCTGTTTCATTTGCCTGTCTCAAATGTTGTAAGCTGACAGGCTGAACAAAGTTTTAAATGCATCTCAAACCTGCTTTCTAAATCATGTACCATTGGAATTACATTCTGGGCAAATGTTTCACTGAGGCCATTTATTGATTGTTCACAGGGCTTAAATAACAAGGGCAGTGCCTAAAGTATTCTTTCACTTGCATGAGGAGTTGTGAAAAATTGTTAACAAAATGTTTAGTGATGTCTCCTTCACGTGAAAAAAATGAAGTAAATTATGAAAATAGGGATCTTCTGTTCATGAAACGTATTTATGCTTTTAGTAATTTCAATGGAAAATATTTTTAACAGTCTGCTCGAGCTGTTAAAGTCTTGAAGGAATGTATACGTTTGAAACCAGATGATGCAACTATTCCACTCCTTGCTGCAAAGCTCTGTATGGGATCTCTCCACTGGGTAAGCTTTGCCACTCTGTCTTTTCAGCAAGAGCTGTGATAAAATGCAGCAAAATCTTTGTTTAGGGATGTAGCAAATACTTTTGCAGAGTGACTGTATGCACTTGTTCATGTCTAAAAATACAGCACAGATACCTATATGCACGTACACATTCCTGTTTGCATGGCTGATTTAAAATATTTGACAGCTGTGGTTATGTTTATCAAAGTAGAATATCTTGATACTGATCTATGACGTAGGTAACATATTAGAAATTGGAACATTGGCATACAGAGATTAAAAATGCAACTTAGACTTCCGTTTCCTCTGTGCAAGAAGAAAATAACATTTTTTGGAAGATACTGAGACAAATCTCTTCTATTCAAGAGACTCTTCTGGTAATGTCATGTTTGCAGGGAGCCTGGAGTTTATGAATTCCTAGTAGGGACAGTGTCTTTTAAAAAAAAGTGCTAACTTAAGTTGTATTTTAGATAACCTTGAAATTGGTGTATCTATACAAAAAACATTAAGGTGATCGAAGACCATCATCTGGTTTTCAAGATACACATGTAATTTTAAAAATGAGTATATTTTAAACGGATGAAAAGAAGACAGAAAGGGCACTATGAAAAATTGAGATAATAGTGCTATAGCGGAAACATGACTTGTTGAGGCTGACAAAAATATAGTTTTAATAATTAACATAGATCCTAATTCTCTAAATTATTGCCTACGGATTAACTCCATATGGAGTGGCTTACTGTACTTCGCATTTACATTTACTGGAATGGATTCAAATACTTTTTTTTTTCTTTCTAGATTGTTAAATAATGTGCTAGCATGGATGTCCAGTCAAACCTTGATCTTTTACATGTTTCTCTATTTATGAGTTCACATACATTCAGCAATGCTCTATGTGATGCAGCGTTCTGCATGGCTATATGTGTTTTGCGGAGTTGGAGCCATAGTTCTTGTAACTGATTTTTCTAAAGAAATGGTTCTTGAGGCAAGAACTCTATTCATGAAATGCGATAATGGTAGATGGCATATGTGGACCAGAAATGCCTTTTTTATAAAATTTAAAGGGGGGGAAAAAAAAAAAAAAAAGGAGGCAAAAAAGTAAGCAATCATGGCTGAGATTTCAACAGACTCACTATGCATAATACAGATGCTGTGCGTTCTCATTATAATGTAAGATTTAGCTAGTTTTAGACTTGGATGTCTTATAATATTTTTCAGTTGGAAGAAGCTGAAAGATTTGCCAAAACAGTTGTTGATCTTGGGGACAAAACATCAGAGTTCAAAGCAAAAGGCTACTTGGCACTGGGATTGACTTACAGTCTGCAGGCTACTGATGGTAAGATAAGAATAAACATTCACATTTGAAAATTCCCATGTTGCCTAAAAAAGATTACCTAGCAGAATGCTAGACTTAAAACCAAAGCTTGTGCACGCAACCGTGTTTTCAGTCACTGTATTAATACTTCTTCAGTGAGTATGCGGAATGAAATTTCTTGATCTTACATATCACTGATTAAATACATCCTTTTTTAGCATCTTTACGAGGGATGCAAGAGGTCTTGCAGAGAAAGGCTCTTCTTGCATTTCAGAGGTGAGTGTTAATCTTTTCCCTACTTTTACCAGAATGAAATGAAAAGCTTTTATCATATGTTAAAAAGAGGGACTTGTAAAAGATTGTGTAACAAGGATTTGTATTTTGTTCTGATCTAGAAGAGAAAACTGTATGATGCAAAGTTTCAAGTCATGGTTCAGTATGGTAGTGTTTCTAGAAGAGCTGGTCACTGATCAGATTGTACAGCAGATTTTTGCAGTTATCTCTGTAGAGGCAGAACAATAATTGTGGCCCTGCTGCTGTGGATGAGGGGCAAAATGCAGGTAGCAAGCTAGGGAGGAAGAAAAAATTCTATCTGGAGATTTAGCAGCGTAGGCAGTGGCAACACAAAGGCCCCATCTTCCAAGTTCCTTACACAAAAGTGGTGCTGTTGGAGATGGCAGTACTTCATTCTCAAGGGTTTGGCTCTGCAAGCGAAATGACAATAAAGAGGTGAATGAGAACATTTTTGCCCTAATTATAGAAGAAACAAATCTTGATGGCAAAGCTGGCAGAAGTACTGCAGCATCTAAATATATCTCATTTTATGTTTATATACCCTTGAAAACCCTGCTTTGATGAGATAGGACTGAATGCTTTAGGGAAACTGATTTGTGCATTAATATGAATACGAAGTCTCGGATTTTTGATGGTAATTTTGTATCTGAGGGGATAGGGTTGAAAAAGAGTTTTGCAGGTAGCTTTGAAGTGAGACTGTTATGTACTGGTCCTTCTGGTTTTTGTCTAGTCTTAACTATTTCCCTGTATGTAATTATGTTTAAATATATCTTTGCTCTTCCTGTTCCTTAGTGGTTTTAATAGGTTTTTTTTATTACTTCAGCATTCTTTCTCTATGCTGAAACTGAACTTTCCTCCTTCTGGTTTACACCTCAGTTCCTCATCCATCACTTTTACTACAGACTTAATCATTACTGTTCCAAAAATACTATGCTAACCATTTCTCACCATTTTCCCCATTCATTATGTTAGAGGTTCTAATGATTAATTGCTTTCTTCTGCTGATTTTTTGAAATAGAAGGGGATGAAATGAACCATAGCCTGAAGCCAACTCATTCTAGTTCAGCACCTGCTAACTCTACTTTCCAGTTTAGTGTAGCGATTCACAAAATTCTGAGAGTTGCTCCCTACTACCAATCTGTCTGAAAAATTTCCATTATCTGAGGGTTGAGGTTGTGCAGCCATTTGACCACCTGTAAATATGAGGATGACTTTATAGGTAGCATATGACTTATTGTGGTAGTATTTTATTAGATTGTACTAGAAAAAGAATAAGTGGTTTGAGTTAAAAGAGAATAAGCAATAGATGATATGTTAGGAGAACTGTTTTTCAAACAATATTCATCAAAATATCGCTGCAAAATTACTCTTTCACAATCTTTACTCGTTTATGGTTGCTTGGTTGTGTGTGATGTCATCTGTCACCCAGGAACTTTTCTGTTTTGTTCTCTACAACTGAACAATAAGCCTTTTGATACCTTCTTAATTGTTCAGTTTTGAAGACTTCCTCAGAGCAAATAGTGCCAGCTGAAATCTGGAGGCATATCTAGCATCTCTTCAGTGAACCATTACAGATGTCCTTGAGCTGTATAGGTTGAGTGGAACTTCATTTTTTGTAGTGATACGGAGCTTTAAAATATTTGTGCTAACTAGCAGAATATAAATTTATACACACTCCTGGGAACATGAGGATTAATTGTATCTGCTTTCTATGTTTCTTTTTGATGCTTGGGGGTTTTCTTTGTTCTTTTTTTTTTTTTTTTGCAATTAGTACAAACTCCTAGAAGCAATATTTTGTAGTTTTGAGTGCATGTTCCAGGGGATTCATGTTGTTATATATTCATCCTTTCTGCTGACCTTTCTCAAAATGAACTTGTACATAGACTTGTAATTAAAAGTATCTTTCAGAGGCTTTAGTAATGTGCAGGTCATATGTTTTGAAAAATCTAGTGAATTGCTAATAACTACTGTTAGTGATATTGCTGATATGAGTAGCTCAAACTCCACACAGAATCTTGAGTAGAGTGGCTTGGCCCTTGAAAAGAGCAAGTTTCTGAATCTCAGAAATCCCACAGCTGCCTTCTAAGAGAAGGAAAAAAATTATTTTTAAACATCATTTTTCTGCATATTAAAGTGTTTCCCCATTTGTGTTCATAGAGATACTCACACCCAATAGATCAGCAGTACTGGAAATACCCTTCAATGTGGATGATAATGTTGCTGGTTCCTTGTGTTGATAACATTGGCATAGGATATTACTGAAACTTTCTTACCACAGAGATTGTTATGCTCAGCATACCAAAGTTATGCCCACTTTCTCTTCCTACATCTTAAAAATAAATACTTTCCAGGAGGTGGAAGTTGAAATTCTCCATTCATCTCCTACCCTGTTTATAAAGCAAGCAGCCGTACTGGACTCACTGTTTTGATGTGCCTAGTTTGTTTTGTTTTGTTTTCTTTTGGTTTTGTGGATTTTTTAATCACTACTAGAGGACCAATTCCTGAAGAAATAGAGGTCCTTAAGAAATACGGTTATGTTTTGGCCTAGGTCAGATTGCAGGGCTACCAGTTTGTGATAGTGCTGAGGGGGTGTTTGTTTCACTAACTTTTTTACTTCTTTTCTTTTTTTTTTTTTTTTTTAAGACTTTGAGTGCTTTTCCTGTACTTGGTGTGAAATTAAGTTTCACAGAGCTCACCAAATGGTTGATAGACAGTAACAGCTTTATTCTTTAACTAGCTGAAGCTAGTGATGGAACAAGTATTCTCTAAGTTAAAATGTCTTGTTCTCACTTAGATTGTATTACAGTGGAAAATAGTAGAGTGTATTCTAAGAACATCTTCTATAGGAGGTGTCAAGTGAGTAAGACAAAGTGTGTGCATTTGACCGAAACATTAAAAGCAAACAAACAAAATTTCAAAAAAAGGTGGAAAAAAGGTATTTCTTTGTTTTAGTAATTGGGGTTGCCTGCAACAGCAGTAGTTGCAAATATTTTGAGAGTGAATACTCACAAAATACTGCTGCTATTGGGCAGCTCAACATTTTTGTGGACAAAAGTTATATTTATAAAAAGATTATCAGCATAAACTTCATCTGAACTGCAAACATAGGTTAATGATGAGTCAGATCTTATGCTGCCGTTTACTATAATAAAAAAGCTGTCCAGCCTAGATTTCTCCTGACACTTTCCCTTTACGTATTTATAAACATTAATAAGGTCACCCCTCAGTCTCCTTTTTTCCAAGCTAAAGAGGNGATTTTGTTTAGGAGTATATTTTAATAGAAGAATCATTTTGTATTGCTCATTTTTAAGATTTATACTGAAATTGCATAATTAATTTCTATTGAGAATTACTCTTCAATGGCCCAAAGTGCTTCCTTAAGGATGATTACGAAGTATGATATGAAAAGTCACCAAAGTGAATGCTAGTCACTATATGAGCATATGCATAGTGCAGGGATCTGAATATGGATGCATGAAATGTATATACATTTGTGCATATGCCTAGCCTGTATTAACAGGGGAAAATTTAAAATCACTGTTTTTTAATCTTGTTTCTTTGTTTTTAAGGGCTCACAGTTTGTCTCCAACAGATCATCTGGCAGCATTTTACTTGGCACTGCAGCTTGCCATATCCAGGCAGGTTAGTGTTGTTTCAGAAGTGCAGCCTCACGTTGTTGTATGAAGACTAGAATTTGTATCTGTTGATGGACACAGATGAAGATTTCTTAAGTAAAAACCTGGTTATCCTTGTGCATATATAAATATATATGGAAAGAAATCTCAAAGTATTATCTCTGAACACCTTCAGTCTCATGCAGTTCTCCAGAGTTCTGGCACAGTATTTCCAGCTCTAGTATCAGAAAAAAAACCATAAGTCATTCAATTTATTTGTTTCAGCATTTATGTTGCTGGATGGAGAGGAAAAAAAACCCCAGTTTTTGCCCTGTTTCTACCTGTTAGGTGTAATCTCTGCTTAGACTGGTTATCTGGAGAGTGGGGCTCTTGAATTTAGGCTTTAATGATCTTGACAGTGCTTAAATCTTGAGTATCTACTGAAATCTATGCCTTTTCTGAATACTTGTAGGATGTTTGGTTATTGTGAACAAAATTACAAAAATGTGTTTAAGAAAAGCTATAAAAGAGATCAGAGCTCAGTTGAACTTGTGTAGGTGGTTTGTTTAAGGGATTTAGGATTCTACCATATATCACAGGAATTTGGATAATATGGAGCTGCTTTATGTATATCATGGTAAGTCTTTCCCTGTGTCATATTTATTTTAGGAAGTACTTTTGATCACAGTAGTTTACATACTCTAGGTGGCCACTTTTCATTACTAATGAGTAGCAGAGACATGGGATCAGGTCACATTCATGTGGGATGGATTGTCACTTTAATAGCACAAAATATTTTTGAGTAGTAGGCTATGACTCTCTACTTCTGAATTCCAGACTTCTCATGTTGCTTAATTAAACTTCCTGGTTTTAGCATTTAGTGTACTTATTTTGAGCAAAACCACATGCAGCTGAGGGGAATATGAAATTCCACATGAAAAAAAGTTACTGTTGCAGTCTAGTTGTACATTTTAGGTAATGGATTATGATTAAAATGCTTCCAGAATCATGTAAAAATACAGACAATACTTGGAAAAAAGTAGTAAGTGAATATTTTAAAGGTCTGAAGGGAACTGTTTTATTAAAACATGTATGTTATTTTCTCTAATATTTTTATATAATTTTCCAAATAATACATTTTTAATATATTATTTTATTTTTACTGTTCACTGTAGAGCATCAGGTGTATTTTATACCTCCAAGTAGTGTCTTATAGGAGTCTATAGAATTCTACATGGTATCCAGGCGAATATTTTAAAATTTTTATGGATGTGCATTCAAGTAATAGGCAATACTTCTCATAGTGGTGCTTTCTTTTTCTGTTTTTTTATTTTTATTTTTATTTTTTAAAATCAGATACCAGAAGCTTTGGGTTATGTTCGCCAGGCTCTACAACTACAAGGAGATGATGCCAACTCTCTTCATCTCCTTGCACTCTTGCTATCAGCCCAGAAACACTACCATGATGCTTTGAATATCATTGATATGGCCTTGAGTGAATACCCAGAAAATTTTATGTGAGTGGATTTCATGTTTATTTCTATGCTTTCTCTCATATTTGTTTTTCTTAGATTCTCATCTCAGTCATTCATCAAGATAGATTTCATTCATCATAGGATAGATTTGTGCCATCCTACAAATAAATCTATGCATATTGTATGGAATCTTTTCTGTAAAATGCATCATAACAGAGAATCTCCTCTTTTGCCTACGTAATAACCAGTGAATAAAAAAGTGAACAGGGAAGAAATACATGATGTTCTCTTGTTGTTTAAGACAGAAATCATTCTTTGTGTTTATTCTTCATGTTAAGTGCATCTTAAAGTACCTTTGGATTTTGTACTTTTTAAAGTTTTGAGTTTTAAAATATTTAATTGATTATTAAAATCAAATGAAATACTTTACAGTGAAATATCTCAGGGACAGCTTCCATTAACTTCCAGTGTTTTGTTCTGATGCTTTGCCAACAGTTGCTAAGGTTGTAATCCATAGTATTACAAATGCTTATTTAGACAATATTTTGAAGTATCTCAATCTTAACTTTTAAATGGCTGACCTGTATCATTGATTGTTACTATATGAACATGCCAGAAAAATATGATTTCTTTAAGAATTATTTGTTTGAAAATAGTGATTGTAGTGTTTTTCATTCCTGTTCCTTGACATTTCATGCTTCTTTTTGACTGTCTCTATAAGGTACTGTTGCCTTTTTTCTCATAAATCTGACCAGGACCTCTATTGGTATCACCTCTCCTCAGAACTTCTGGGGCATACAGGCAGCTCTCTGTAACTGCTTTTGTGGCCTTTTGTTGTTTCTCACTTGCTAGTTTATCCACACACAGAAAACTCATCTCTGTCCTTAATAGGAGCTTCCACATATGCTTCACAGTTTCAGAACTATTTAGCAGTTCATCTCCCAAATATGTCTGTGCTTTCTTCAGGTCTGAGGGACCTGTCAGTAAGTCATGGTTTGAGCAGCAATTGAAGTATCAGCTACCTAATTTTATACCCTAATATGGTTTAAAAAAAAAATGTTCAAAGCACCATGATCTGTCATTGTCTGGTTTTGTTTCACCTTCTGCCACTTAGTCATAATGTAAATCACAAAGAAGCTGCTGCTATACATTTCAGAATAATAGTCTAGAAAAAGTATTTCTGAAACTGCAGTTCTTCCCACTCTAATAAGAGAACAAAGAATCATTCAGTAAAATGTTTAAAATTACTCTTGTGAGCATTCAGTATGGTTCGTGACCTTTCCCTACTTGTTTATACTGCATCTTGTGGTTAAATGTGTTGCTTGAATTGTTTTTAAAGGTACTGATCTTTTTATTAATATATGTATGTATATTAATAATATGGGTCATAGTAGTGGTTCTAAGTTTTTAGTCCTGTTGTATAATAGAAATACTGCAGTGATACAGTGCACTATATTACAACCTACTGGCACAGAGCAGGGAATTTCAGAGGAATGTCTTGGCAGTACGAATCACCACCATATGTTAGCAGTTGCTGAAGAATCCCAAGGTGAAACACAACTATATGTATCTCTAGATAGTGTTCTAGAATCTTGGCTTTAGTGCTGTCAGGTTACTTCTGGTTCCCAAAGAAGTCAAGGATATGATTGAGTTTTCTTGTGTGCTCTCTGCAATTGATACTGACAGCCAGCCAGACACATCTGGTCAATAATACAAATTTGGATTAATTCCTTCATGAAACTGGGTTACTTTTGCAAGGTTTTATCAGCAAAACTGAAGTTTATGTTCTGTCCTCGCACACTATTTCTGGTGCTCTTAAAATGGTTGACAACATGTATATGCATACATATAAAATATAAACCAAAAGTGCTTAGTGTGTCATTGATTTCATTTTCTTATTCTGCAACTTTGGTAAACAGTACTATCTCACAATACTTCTTAGCAGACAGGGGAGAGATCCTCCTGTGTTCCTCTAAGTCTCACCAGTTTTTACATATAGCAAAACATTTGTCTATGGTACTTTATTTGCTTTTAAAAACACTTCAAATATCATCACATTTTACATTTTGTCTTTCAGTTATGTCTTCAATCCCAGTAAGCTAATAGTACAAGGGTTTTCTTGGTGTTCTCTGTATTTCTGTTAGAATCCATTACTTCAGCCTTATGCAAAATGATACATCAGTGGCTTTTCATCATTATCAATTTCTGTACCTGGAAAATATTAAAATAAAACTTAAGACTTGTGATTTATGTTATTACTATTATTGTTGTTCTTGTCTGCATACCTCTGTATGCTGTAATTGCACTGCTGCCCTGAGTGCTGTCTTGCCCTGTTCACAGCTGTATGTTGTTTTTTTCTTTTCATTGAAAAGAATCTGACTTTTCAGAATTTTATAATATTACATCTTTGTAAAATGCCAGAGATTGCAGGGAATTCATAGAATACACTGTGAATCATACTTTCCAGCATTCTTCTATTGTAATCAATTAGTAAATATGTTGTCTTGTCAGTTTTTAACATTTGAAAATCTGATGCATTCCTAGAATTCATGTTCAATATCTGAGACATGTAGCAAGCATATCTTCATATCTGAAGTTAGCATTAACCTTTCTGCTCTATAAAGCTAGAAAGTTGCTGAACAAATATGGCCAATCAAATAATGATTTTTCTCTGTGCACCTCTAGATCAGTAAGTAGAAATATTCCTCAGAGGCAAAGACTTCTGTTCCATCATTATCTAAAGGAGTGGAAGGAATGAGCAAATATCCCATTGTGCTATTAGCAGCAAGGTATAGCTTTTTCTTTGGATGGAGAGTTGATTGTTGTTCTTCTGTCTGTTATATTGGCAGCATAAATACATGGTCTGCTCTGAGACCTTAAGGAGTATTGGAAGAACTATTGGTGAAAATCTAAGAAACCTCTAAAGGTTAAATATTTTCCAGAAATAATCAAACTGCAAGATATTTGCTGGATATCTATAGCACTATCATTTCAAAGTTTTTATAAGCTTAAAGTGCTAGTTTGTAACCACTCTACTTATAAATAAGTTAGCTGGGGTTTTCAGAGCAATACAATGAATCTACTTTTAAATGCTAACTAACCTCAGAAGTCTCCTGAAATCTGAGAGTGCTTTGATCCAGGGACAAAAAGATCTCTAGGCAAAAGATTACTGAACAAATTAATATTGCTGTAAAGATTATGAGTACCCTGCTTTGGTGAGATGGGTGGGAGTAACATGTCAGCACCAAAAAATCTGAATAATCTCAGTCAGGTCCTACTGCATTTGAATTTGCCTAAAGTCACCCTGTTTTTCCTCCACCTTTCATTAGACAACCTGTCCCTGAAATAGAAATGTGAAGTTCAGTTCTTCTCCAATTTGACAGGATTTGAACCCACAAATGATGCAGTTCAGAGTTCTAACTGTCAAACTATATGGGAGACTGGGTGACATGATCCATTTCTCTTGAAAGAGAAACAGGGATGTGCTATCCTGAATGCAAAGAGAGTAGGCAGGAAGGAGCCACAATTTATCCTAAATTACTAGAGTACTTATCTGTGAGGGAGATGAGGTCTTAGCTGCTTGAATGTTCCTTGAGTTGTAATCCAGTCACTCCCTATTCTGAATATAGAAGCAGTCCCAGAAGTGAGCATTGCAGTCTGAAGGTGTATTTCTGGTGATGCAAGGTAATGGTGGTTGTGTTGCACTGGTTCATTAGGCTTGTAAATCTTGTGTGATATATATAGTACAGTTATATGTGTGATTACTTGAGGAGCCTTATTTACAGACTCATTTCTGCGACTCTTTCCTGTCTTTTTATCAGCTTATTAAAAGGAATCTATGTCTTAGTGGTCTTTTGAATTATATGAAATTTTGAAACAAGACTTTTAACTGTTTCTACTTCGTGGTTGGTCGAAAGTCGATTCTCAGTCACGGGAGACAGAATTAGGTTTCTTAATGAAATACTTGTGGTATTGTTTCCTCAATCTTAGCTGTTTGAGATTTCTTCATTATGTCAAGTGTTGGGGCTCTTAAAGATGAACATAGTGCCTGAAATTAGTGTAATTAGGCAAAATAAAAAATAAATATTAATTGCTAATTTTATGCTGAAAATGGAACTGCAATGCATAGCAGCTGACAAGCTTTTAAAGTAGCAGAAGTAGGGAACAGCAGATGGGTTATTTGTGGAGTGCAAGCATGTTATTTTAATGTTAAGTATACTCAAAAAGGAATGACATATGGTTGCAGGTTTGAAGACAACTGAAGACTGAGTTCACAGTTTAAACATTTACATTTGTTGAAGTGTGATGATTTATTTTTTTTTTCCTTCCAAGAATATTTCACAGACGCATCAGGCCAATATGTCACTCCTCAGAAAACTATTAAATCCTTGCTTCCTGACCCTCAAGGGCTCTTTTGAGCTACAGTAGATTTCCCAGAATCACAGAGCCTTTTAAAATCTCTTTCAGTTCATTCATTAACAAACTTCTTTCCTTCTGGGAGTTGGCCAGGTGGGCATAATGGAAGAGCTGGTTGATACATGCAGTGTATGATGATACATACACTATGTTTTGTGGCACAGGGGTGTATTTGTCAATTAAAGGGAATAGACTGCGCTTTTCTGTTTTCCCAAGGTCAGTTGTAGTTGCACTGCAGTGTGTGGTGCTGGTTAAACTTGCACTTTTTTTTTTCCTTGATAGTAGAGCATTGGGAATTATTTGAGGAAGGGGCAGTAATATATGATGGGGCAAGAAGTAGTGATCTGCTAGGCTTGCCAAAATCATCTTTCAGGTTGGCATATACATTCTTGTCAACATCTGACAGCATACTTCCTCAAATCCGTTCCATTTTGATCCTGTCTATGTAGGGAGTTAAAAGGAATTTGTTCTCAGGAATGATTTTTCTTTAAGTCATGAAAGACAGTATCAGTTGCTTGTATTTTTTCTTTTCATGCTGGACTTTTTTTTTTTTCTCCCTTTGGTGGTTGTTATGTGCTTTTACAGAATGGTTCATTAAAAAAGACATTGTTGGTAGGTAGATATTATTTTATATAACAACTTGGTCATTGGCCTCAGGGTCCTAGCTCTGAAATGTATTTGCTAGGTTGTAGATTGTTCTTTGAAACTTGATTGAAAGAATCCCAGTTTGGGTCCTGAGCTGACTGCCGCAGGGTGTTCAAAGCAGGAAAACAAAAAGTTTTCAAGTATAACTAATTTGTTCTGGCTTTAGTCAGAAACTATCTTCATTATAGTTTAGATTTACATTTTCTTAAGGACATTGAGTTCATAAGATGGAATACAGTATACATAAACTCTGCTAAAAGTCACAGGACTGACTGCTGCTTTTCTTTGCAGAGAAACAATGCCACTGCTTTGTGAAAAAATATATGGGGAACAGTATTTCACAGTGTGCAACAGAGGCTGTCCAGTGCACACTGAGGACGCCTATTCATAGTTTCCACAAAATTGTATTGTTTTGGGGCTTGAGGGTTGTTTTTGTTGCATCTTTTGCTCATTTGAGAGTCAGGTTTCTAAATAGCAATCTGAATTGCCTATTTTCCATAGTATCATAGAATCACTGTGTTCGGAAAAGACCTTTAAGATCATCAGGTCTAACTGTTAACCCAGCACTGCCAANGTTGTCTCCAAACTTATTGAGTTTGCAGTCTATCCTCTTGTCATGTCCAGCTGCCAACTGAATTTAACTCCATTCAACACCACGCTTTGGGCCCAGCCATCTAGTGAATTTTTTATCCAGCAGAGCATATGCCCACCCAAGCCATGAGGAGCCAGTTTCTCCAGGAGAATGCTGTGCCAAAAGCTTTACTAAAGTCTAGATAGACAACATCCACAGCCTTTCCCTCATCCACTAAGCAGATCACCTTATAATAGAAGGAGATCAGGTTAGTCAAGCAGGACCTGCCTGTCATAAACCCACGCTGACTGAACCCAATCACCTAGTTGCCCTGTACGTGTGCTGTGTGATGGCACTCAAGATGATCTGCTCCATAACCTTCCCCGGCACAGAGATCAGGCTGACAGGCCTGTAGTTCCCTCGATCCACCTTCTAGGCCTCCTTGTTGTTGTTGTGTTTCAAATTTGCTAACCTCCAGTCAACTGGGACCTCCCCAGTTAGCTAGGACTATTCATAAATGATGGAAAGTGTCTTTGTGAGCACTTCTGCCAGTTCCCTCGGTACCCTTGGGTAGATCCTATCTGACCCCATAGACTTCTGTGCATTGAAGTGGTGAAGTAGGTTACTGACCATTTCTTCTTGGATTATGGGGTGTTCATTCTGCTTCCCTACCCTGTCTTCCAGCTCAGGGGGCTGGGTACCCAGGGAACAACTGCTCTTACTATAAAAGACTGAAGCAAAGAAGGCATTCAGTGCCTCAGACTTTTCCTCAACTTTGATCGTTATGTTTCCCTCTGCATCCAGTAGAGGATGGAGATTCTCCTTAGCCCTCCTTTTGTTGTTAATATATTTACAAAAATATTTTTTATTGCCTTTTATGACAGTAGCCAGAGTAAGTTCTAGCTGACCTTTGATCCTTCTAGTTATCTCCCTGCATATCCTCACAAAACCTTTGTAGTATTCCTGAATTGCCTGCCCGTTCTATAGGTCATAGGCTTTCCTTTTCTTTCTGAGTTCTGGCCAAAGCACTCTCTTCAGCCATGCCAGCTTTCTTCTCTGCCAGTTTGTCTTACTGTACTCTTGGGCGGCGTTCTCCTGCACCTGTAGGGTTTCTTTCTTGAAGAATGTCCAGCCTTCCTGGACTCCTTTGAGAAGCAGGTGTGATTACCTGGGAAAGAGAAAACTGACTGCAGGATAAGGCAAGAGAAATTGATTGGGTAGTAATGTCACAGAAATTCAAAAGGAATCACCAGGAAATAAGATTAATTTGTTCAGTCGTGCAAAAAGTTACTTCAAGGTACTTACAAATGATGATTTTTCATGTTTTGTAATGAACAATTTACATTTATATCTTTCCTGATAATTAAGTTTTCCTTGAATACTCAGAAGGGAGTAGACTGTGCAAAGGTTCGCTTTGCAATTGCAGCAAACACCTCTATGAATTCCTTTCTGTACTTTATCATGGTGATAGAAGTGATGCACCTAAAATATCTCAATGTGTAAGTAAATACTTTGTAAAATGGTACACATTTAATATTCTGTTTAGTTTCATGTTGTCATTCTTCCTGTAGGTTAATTTTTTGCATTTGTGTCATGTTTTGTTTTGATGATCATGCAGATGTTTTGGAGTTGACTAATGTGAAGCTGTAATCTTCCTACAGCAAGTGTTAAAAGGACAGCTGTCAAAACTGGATGCTCATACTAATAGGGTTTGAAGCCAGGGGGGTAAATTTTTTAAAACCCCTGACCTATACATCAGAAGATGCTAGATTTGCTTTGGTTTTTCTCTTAATGTAGGTTTAGCTACAGCACATCTTCCAGAGGACATTTGATCTTGATAAGATCACATCAAGAACTGGAGAAACCATTGCTGCGTGTGTTAGTTTGTTGCAGTGTTTCATTTGCACTCTTCATTAGGCCTTTATTTTTGTTCTTAATTTGAATTAATCCTTTATTTGTTTCCAGGCATTGTTTTTTATATCATTCCTTGTAAGACTGGTGAGTTCATACTCTGATGGCAGCTTCTCTAATCAAGTCACCTCCAAATGTCCTTTCTGATAAGAACATCACCATACTTGCTGATGGTAAGGTGTGTTCTCTAGCCTTTCAGTTATCTGTTGCACTGTTGAACTGTAGCCAGTTTTCATCACGTGGAAACAAGAACTACACAAAATACTTCAGTATAATTTATGTCTGCTTTATACAGAGAATTGCCAGCATCCTATCTTTTGGAAGGGCTTGTGTTAATTATTTTAAGCATAATGGCTTCTTTGGGAGCTTATATTCAATTACCTGTTTGCTGGCATTCTTATTTGCTTCTTGGTCAGCTATTTCTATGATACATTTCCACATTAGAGTGCAAAGGCTATATTTGTTCCTATAGCTATATGCTGGGTTTTTAAAAAAGAAATCTGGCTCAAGAGAATTAAGCTGTGCTGCTGAACAAATTGTTTGGAAAGTTTCCTACTATGCTGTTATAAGGATCTTTTCATTAGGAGAGTCTATTACACATAAATTAGAGTCCTGTTGGATTCAAGTGGAATTCCCAAGTGAAGGGTCATAAAGCAGTCAGCCCTACCTCCTCTTTTTAAAAGAAGCTACAAACTTGCAGGCAGTAAACTACAGAATCTGGACTGTGAATGAGGTAAAGACTGGTAACTCTAGGATTTTCTTTCCTTTTTAACCTTTTTCTTCTGAACTATTATTTATGAGTAATTACAAGACTGTCAGAAGAGCACTTGCTGATAGTGTGTACTGACTAATGAATTTGCTAAGGTTTGGCTTCCTCCTACTTCATTTATGTTTCCTGTAACAGTCATCAGCAGGTTTTCCTGTATATGTAGTTGTTGAGTGCAAGAAGTGACTTGCTAACACTTTATTTAGGAAAGGTGAATAGATTTATATTCTTCTAAATAATCAATATTGAATAGTATTTGTTCAGACTTAATTTTATGCATTCTGTATACTGTAGATTTAATTGACAAATGCTACTGTTTTACATCAACATAGTTATCTTTTCCCTTAAATTCAAATCATATGAAAAGAAGCCTATTTTCAGACTTTAATGTCTTTCTATAATGCTACATTCTGCATGAACCTTTTTGTGATTTTTTTGTTGTTGTTGTTAAAATACAGGGTCATTGTGAGACTAGTTAGTCAAAGAATTCATAAGTCATGTGTTTAGACTTGGTGAGGTTTCTTGTGGCTCTTTTTTTTATTTATTTTTTTAAAGTAGTATCTTTAATACCAAGACTTCTTTTGAATTTTCCTAGCATTCCAGGATTTGAAGTTGTGGGATATATCAAATGGGCACCTAAATGTGAAACCAAAGTGAAATACTATATAACACTACACGGAACTGGTATTTGTCATCTTTCTTTTATGCTCTAATATGTAACTTAGTATAGGAGTTGATTATGTATGAAGTTTTTTCTTATACTTAAGCTATTGTAGAAATTAATGTGGTTATCAGGGAGACCAGGCTATTGTTTGACACTCTGAGTGGCTTGTTTGTTGGTTGTTACCATATTTGCGAGGGTCCCAATATATTAATTACTTTCCTACCATCTTTTAATAATTGATTATCATGTAAAAATACTGTTAGCTGATGTTGGAAATGCAAACTGTTAAGTTATTTAAAAGGTACTCTTGAAAGATGTTAATTTTACTCTAAGTAAGCTAAACATGAAACAAAAGCAGTTGCATTTTTAATCCTGCATTGGAAACAAGCGGATTTGATGGATCCTTTTAAATTTTAACATCTTCTAGGAGATAGCTGTTCACTGTTGTGAATGGTATGATTAGATTGACCTTGCTGTTGACAGAGGCATCCTTAAAGGGTTCTAAGCAAGATTTTAG
>VYZX01032464.1:18031-39058 GCA_013401335.1 Brachypteracias leptosomus
TACTCTGCCCTGGTGAGACCTCACCTGGAGTACTGTGTCCAGTTCTGGAACCCCCAGCACAAGAAGGATGTAGACATATTGGACCTTATAGTGACCTTCCAGTACCTGAAGGGGGCCTACAGGAAAGCAGGGGAAAGTCTATTCAAAAAGGTTTGTAATGATAGAACAAGGAGTAATGGTTTTAAGCTAGGAAAGGATAGATTTAGGCTGGATATTAGAAAAAAGTTCTTTAACATGGGGGTAGTGGATCAGTGGAATGAGCTTCCCAGAAAGGTGATGGAGGCCCCATCCCTGGAGTCCTTCAAGGTCAGGTTTGATGGGGCTCTGAGCAGCCTGACCTAGGTAGAGATGTCCCTGCTTGTGTAGGGAGGTTGGACAAGATGACCTCTAGAGGTTCCTTCTAGTTCCTCACTTTGCTGTCTAACACATCTGGTGATTTCTTATGTCATATCTAGCATATTTTCATGTCTTATCCTGTTAGCCTAACCTCAGCCTGAGGCCCAATTGGCCTTTCTGTTTGCTTACACTCCTAACGGTATAAAGGTGCAGTCGAGTCATAGGGCTGTTTTGAAAGCTAAGATATTCTAATTGCCCTGAATAGCTACGATAAAGTGAACTGCAGAAGGAGGCATACCAGTAAACCTAGGGCTTCTCTTAAATGGTAATAGTTGTGTATGGTTTATATTGTTAATTTAAAATTTATTGCAAGAGTTTTCTTGCACCTACCAGAAATAGAATTAAAATTATTTAGCAACTGCCTATTAATATTGAACAGCAAATTGCAAGTAAAAGTAAATTATGTTGATCATTCTATTTATTCTTGATTCTGCATATTGAACACTTATCTCAATTGAAACCAAATGGATGAAAGAAATTAAGACTAATACCATAAGTTTTTATACAGCAATGCAGAATGTGTTTCATCTAGAGGAAGCAAGAGAAGAACTTATGAGAGCTCAAAGAGAATCTATCCAGGCCTATAGTCCTGTGAAAATTGTACTTCATTTTGCGATGAAGGCAAGGGATTTAGACCTACTCTGTTTTCCTTCAAACAGTCCTCCTAGTAGTACTATTTGCTTTTACGTTTTGCTGAAGCACCGTTTCAGTAGTTGCTCTGGGGGAAGAATAACACCTCCTGAATCATGCCTGTTTAGTAGTGAATGAAGAAGGCCACATTGAAGTAGGCAAACACTAGAACACTCAGGAGACACGGTAAGTCACTGCCTACCAACTACTGAAACCCAAGGTAAGGTAGTTCTAGCATAGAGGAAAAAACTCTAAGAAAGGGACATATAGGTCATGATGGTCTAAAAGGTGACGCATTCTGCAAGTATGTAAGAATCTCAACATGTCCTTTTGTTTGAATATAAATTTCTTGGGTTAACATTGAACATATACTAGTAAAAGTATGCATTATAAAAATTTTTTTCTACTTAGATTTCGATGTCTTCTGTTACCTAGGAAAATATAGTTTAAAAGGTTCCTTTTTGGTCCATTTTATTGTGTCATCTTAACTGATAGACTACTTTGCTTTACTATTTTTTCCTTTACAAAGTAATTACAATGGGTGTTTTCTTGGGTTGTGCTCTGAGGCAATACTTTGTTTCTGCAAATCTATGTTAAGAATAGCTCATTATTATCGTTACTGCTTTGTAGCTCATCCCTTAGAAATTATGTCATTCATTTGAAATTGCAACACAATCATGTTGGATTATTTTAGTTGAGATATGTGTGGGTGTATAAAACCAGTACCTCAATACAGAACACTTTCTTAAATGGCTCTCATGCTGTTCTTCTGATGTATACATAGATAGCAATAGAGGAGAACGGCTTCTAGTTACTGGTGTTTCATAGTAGATGTTCTGGTGGGTGAAATCATATGAGAAGGGATACAATACATGTAAGAGGCCGGCAATAGGTTGAAAATTTATACATGGAAAGGTAGATAATGTAGATTAAAGTTTATCTTTCTAATCTTGGAAATACAGCTCACCAGCTCTATACAAATGGAAAACTTGAAAGAAAGCTGAATTATAAATCTCAGGCTGAATGGAATCTCTGGTCTCTCACAGATAGTTAAAACTTGTTTTCTTGCTGGTTGCATCAAACTAAAACCTACTTTTTCATTGTTTTATATTAATCTTTTAGCAGGAATTGGAGATAAGAGAATCTGTGGAGGAAGGAAAAAACAAAATGGAGTAAAGGGCGAGGATTTAGATAATCCAAAGAGAACTTGTCTAGACTTAGGGGGGAAAAAAAGATCTTTGGATTAATGAAGTTCACTTCTGGTTTGGTAGATTCATAATCTCAGTCTGGAATTTATGTAGTGCTTCATGTAGAAATAATAATTACACACATATTTATTCATTCATAAAAGGGAGAAAGAGAATACAAAATTATGCATTTTTGAAAATGAAAAATGGGCTTATTTTATTCCAGATTCATGCAATGGATTTTATATCCTTGAATATGTCATTAGCAGTTCATGTAAAAGCTCCATGATTGAGTCCCAAACATTCAATTTGGCATAGAAAAATTATTTTCATTCCTTCCCTGTCCCTTTCATAAAGTTGCAGTAGGCTGAGAATGAATCCTTTCTATATCTATATATTAGTTGCCAACTGTTATCCCAAAATATAATACTGTGTTAAAAATAACCAAAATAACCAAAGATTAGTATTATCAAAAGAGAGAAGAAAATATAAAAATGTTGCTAACTGTTTCCCCTTCTGTAATTTTATCTGTGAAAGAAACTCATAAACAATCAAGCTTTACAATCTAGGTCACATGGATATAAAAATCATTCTAATTTTCTTTTATTTTTTTCTGAAATTTTAAAAATCTTTCAAGGACTTATCCCAAAAAGGGAGATTCATATATTTTACAGGTGTAGTCATATTTGAAATTACCTTTAATGCTAGAACTGCAGATCAAAATTATTTTATTGCTTTATGAAACAGCAGAAGTATATATCTAACATCCCAAAGAACTGGAATGGGAATTTGAGCCTGAAGAACAAACTGACCATATTTTGACCATGTTTTGAAAATGTTGGAATCTTTGATTACCTTGACTAATTAGTTATCTACTGAAAATCAATGTCCAAAATGTCTGCCAGTCTTTCTATGAATCTTCAAAATGCTTTAATATTCTTCAAGGAAGGCTTTGTAATTAGCCTGTAAATATATGAATGGTATCCAAGGTACCCTGTATACCCTTATAATTCACCCGTTTTGAACAGAACATAGAATTAAAGAAAATATGTATTTCAATGTAACAGATTTTTTTTTTCAAATGTGACATTTTGCTGTTTTGGATTACCTAGCCACCTTTTTTTACATAGCTGCATGTCTTTGTTACATTTACCTCAGGATTATCAAGAATGATGGGAAACAGAGGAAACCTGGGGATGTTAAAAAAACTTTTGTAAATTAGACTAGGAAAACATGTCAATGAGGGTGGAGTAGAAAAGTCAAGGCTTTTAAGGGTACTTGATGTACCTTATGCTCCAAAGGTACACTTTAAAATTCCCACAGGTAACTAGATTGCCCATTCCTCCTGTTACCCTGCACCTCTACCTTACTATGGAATAAGAATTAGGGTTTTAAGGGACTTAAGCAAACACAGATTGTGATCTTAAAACTCCCATAATTTGCTCTGTTGATATGATATTTTAGTGTATCTGCTAATAATGCTTGGCATGTTGCTCATGTAGAAAGCATGCAGTTCAGTCTTATACTTCTTAAATTAAGCAATTAGTATACAGCTGTCTTAAAGACCTCACTGTGATGTAGCATATATTAAAGAAACAGAAATTACATAATTCATCTCCTAGTTTATTAATGATAGATAAACTGGATATAGTTGCAAATATAATAACTAAGGTTCTGTACATGAAAAGTTCCAACTTTTGGCTGGAAAACCACTCTATAGCATTCCTTTCACTTTGTATTCTTTCTTTTTTACTTTCATATAATAAAGATGAATTATCTGGAGGGTATTTTTTACCCCTGAGGCCAAGAAGCTCTGTGTTCTTATATCACAGTGAATTTACATGTAAATACAGCCAGAATTAAAGTCTCCAAGTAAAGAATGAATTTGGTGCTTGTCAACTGTTTTAATTCCCTTCCCTGCAAATACTACTTTTCTTCTGTTTGCAGTGTTCATGAAATACTTAAATGTTTAAAAGCCTTTAAGAAAACAGTACTAATAGTTTGTTGTACAAGCAGCCAGTGTGCATTTGCTAAGGCCGAGGTGGGGAGAATAGTGTTTCTTTTCTCTATATGAGCCCATAAATTGTGTTGTCATCAGCAGGGATTACACACAAATATATCTAAAAGCAAAGATTCTTCCATTACAAAACAGATTTCTATAGGGCAGTGTGGCTGGTAATGCCTGATTTCATGTTTGTGCAAGAAAGTAGCGTCAGAGCTCACTGCTAGGTTGTATCAACACAGTCAGTCTCCAGAAGGTTTGTTGCTTTAGTGCATCAAGTGACTCACAGGCATATTATCTTGTTTACAATTATCATTTTTAGAGACATTGACCTTTCTGACTACACTGTAAAAAACACCCTAGCTATGCATATTTTTAGTGTGTTTATATAAACACAAGATCCTTATAATCAATTGAGGTTTGAATTGGTAGAGCTTCAGTCAGTTTTATGAAAATTGATTCATTTCAGTCTCAAAATAAGGAATTCAAAAGTAAACTATGATGTGAAGTAAAGGTAACATTGAATAATCATTAGATGCATGCAAGTACGCTTTAGATCAAGTGATAATATAGTCTGAGTTTTACAAAACAGTAACACTTGAACTCCTCTAGTCTCAAAATTGTTGTTTATGGAGGGTTAATAATTTGCTAATTGTTTCACTTAGTGTGTCTTAAAATTCTTGGTTTCTTTTTGGGGGAGTAGTTTTAGGCAAACTGCTTGTGGCAGATGCACCTGCCCTGAGAAAGACCTGACAATGACCAGAAATATAAACAACATAGAAATCATTGTCCATGGAAGCATTAGATTAAGAAGAGATGCTCTGTGTATTCCACTTCTCTGTCCAGATGGTATGATATTTAGACTCCAGATTTCTTTGGATAGAATCATAGAATTGTTTTGGTTGGAGGAGACCTTCAGGATCATCAAGTCTTTCTGCACCACATCTACACGTCTTTTAAATGCTTCCAGAGGTGGTGACTCCACCATTTTCCTGGGCAGCTGGTTTCAGTGCTTGACAATCTGTGAAGAAATTTCCCCTAATATCAAATCTAATCCTCCCCTGACACAATTTGAGGCCATTTCCTCTTGTCTTGTTGCTTGCTACATGAAAGAACAAGCTGACCACCACCTTGCTACTACCTCCTTTCAGGTAGTTTTAGAAAAAATTTGCTGAATTCAATAGAGAAAACATCCTCACTTGACCAAAAAAAAATGTTTATGATTCAATTAATCTAATTATACCAAAATTAAATTGTACCATTTCCTGAAGAAACAAACACTTCTTTACTCATTCAGACCTTTCCCTTTCTTATATTACAGTAAAGTATTCATTCCAAAATTTGATATTTTTTATTTTTACCTTTTTTTTTTGTTTTCCTAGCTTTACTGATGCCTATGGGAGACTGGATTTTTTTTCATTTATTTCATAATGTCGAGTTAGGCTCTTACTCCTAGAGCTCCTATATATATGTGCATGCATATCTGAGTTTATAGTTTTGTGAAATTTCACCATTCACTGCTGGAAATGTGATATAAATACCCTTAATATATTTCTTTCCCCTCTTGCTCCATAACTTCCCTTCCAAGAACTGGTCTTTTTTCCATATTTGTTTTGCTGTTCATTCAGTTTAAGACAGCTAGTATATGACGTCTGTCTGTGTAGATGAAGGGTTCTGTTCTCAATTAAGTTGTAATGACACCATTTGAGAGACTTTATTAGTATTCATATAGACGTTTTGTCAGTCATACCCTGTGTTGCAGGACACGTGTTGTGCACAGGCACAATGTAACCAGGCTGCCTGACATTAAAGATGTTTGAGATACCCAACAACCTTACTCAAAATTGAGGTTTTGTTGTTACTATCTTTTATTTAATATTTAATGAACTCAGCTGAACTAATACTTTTAAGAGGGAGGAGGAATCTTCTTTCTTTTTTTCTTTCCTTTTTTAATCTTTGTGTGTAAATCATGTTAGGCCTGGAAAATATCATATAGTCAGAAATGGGGACCTACATGTATTCTTTGTAAAAAAACCTTACTATTGGAGTATGCCAGTGTTGGTCTGAAAGAGGAATAACAACCTTTTTCAAGTGAAGAGAGAGCCTGAATGCAAAGGAAGGAGCAGAACCCATTTTGTAACTCTCTTTTCACCTAAATGAGGATTAAATTTATCCATATCTCTGCTCTGTTTGATTATTGTTGTTGATTTATTTTGTGTCCATAACAGAATTCTGATTTTAAAAGTCCATGAGCAACTATCTGTTTTCATTGTGGAAAACAGGCACTTGGGTTCTGTGTGTAGTGGATTATTGTTGGGGGCTCTGTTACATGTTGTTTTTCATGTTCTGAGCTAAATAAAATCCCTCTTATTATTAGCTACAAACAAAATAAGCTCATAAGGAAGAAAGAAAAAAAAAAAGAGACCTTTGCTGCTGCTGTTCTTAAAACCCCTACGGGCTCACATCTTGAAAGTGATATACTCATGGCTGGGAGTATTTTGCCATGAGTAGGACATTTTTCCCAACAAATTTTGTTTGGTCCACAGCTGGGCAGAGTTTTGATGATAATATGAATTTTTCATATCTCATTCTAAGGGAAAGAAAAAAAAAATTCTACATCTTTCAGATTTGTTATTAACAATACCTGCAGTTGCAGCAACATATGCAAAAATAGATATAGGCAGAAATATGAACTGACACTTGTAAGCAATACTGTTTCTACCTTGCATATGAAAATGCAATACCCTAACACTTCTGTCATCACCCAAAATGCAACTCATGTTGAAGTGTACTAAAAGTGACTCAGTTCTCAGTGTTTCTCAGATCTTATAACTATTCATTCCACTTACGTATTTATTCTTTTTCAATGTACTTTACATAGTATCTTCTTTCATTTCTTATCCTAATGACTGCCAACATTGGGTAAGAAAGGTTTCTTAGAGGCTTGTTAGGAAAAATAAAAGAATCCCATGGACAAACAGGCTCATGTAAATGGTACTGAGTTTATTTGCTCGTCTATTTAATCTATAGAGTACTTTCCAAACAAAACAAATACTATGGTTACTAAATAATATAATGAAGTAGTTTTCTCCAATATCTCATTTTAAAAAGTAGTCTTGGTTAAGAAAGACAGATTTAGCAGAAGTACCCCTTGAAAGATATGAATAGGTTAAAAGAGAACAGTTACAAGTTGGTTGCAACAAGGGAAATTCTAATTTGAAAAAAAAAATCTCAGTGAGAGTGATTAATCCCCAGAGCAGTCACCCCAGAGAAGTTGTGGAAACTCCATCCCTAGAGATTTTTAAAACTTGACTGAGCAAGACCCTGGGCAACTTGGTTAAAATTTGCAATTGTATTTGTATGGAGGAGAGGATTGCAGTAAATGGCCTCCAGAGGTCAATTCCAACCTAGATTACTCTATGCTTCTGTGATAGCTAGCCAGAGTTTAGGTGGCAGTCTTATGACTTGGCAGTTTATCATGCAGTAGAGTATCAAGAGGAAAGGGTGCTCTTTTGCATGAATCAGCACAAAGTTAATTTCCGTTGGACCAGTTTCCGTTGGAGAACAGATTTACATCCTGCTATTTTTTCTTGGTTTGGTTTTTTTTTTTTTTGATAGTTGAAACACATGCTTTGTGTTTGGATTGATCTCTCTGTTCCTCTCTCTCCCCATTTATCTCCTGTTCTAACCCTATGAAGCATGAAAAAAGGCAGAAAAGATTTTTATTGATACAGATCAGATTTTTTTTTCAAAACTTAGACCCTGGACATGTGAGGAGTTTTTGACAATTCACCATTTTAGTTTTTTCTTGTAGCTTCTGTAACTGCTGGTGTTGTGCTTTTTGACTTTTTTTTAAATTGTCTTACTGTCTTTGTGACTTCATCTTGTGAGCTTCTCAACACTGTATAGAAACTGTGTAGAAAATATAAGCTTATTCAGGGACTTAGGGTTCCATCACAGAAAGTGACAGGATTAGGCTGATTACTATTAACAAAGTAGTCGTGTCTTTATGAAGGTATTACTTAACAACATGAGGTTTCTAACTCCTACCAAAAGGTTGAAATTGCATAGATAGATGGCATAGCTTCATTATATTGAGGATTGGGTGAGGTGAAGAAAGATGATTAAATATTGTATCTAAAATCCCTGACAGTTTTCTTTGTGGAAACTCTACTTTTAGCATTTGTTTTAAAATCTAGCACCTGCACATTTCCTCTTTCTTGAGCCCCACCCTAAAGCAACATAAATTTTTTGATCGATAGTTCAGTAAAGCGTAGTATCTTTAATTTCTATAAATTTTGAATCTGTTTCCTTGGGTTTAAAGAGCAGACATGTGATATTGGATATGCTTAATATTTAAATTTCAATTTGCAAAGGTTTTATAAAAGATTTGTGAATGTGGAAAGTATATTATGTGTCTGATAAATAAATATCAGACAGTAGGAGCTCTATGATTCTAATAAGCACCTCTGAACTTAGTATTCCTTATTACCTCTGTCAAGCCATTATAAATTCTACATGAATTCTTATACTGTGTCCAAAATATTAATAAACTGGCATCAGTTTTTTACAAATGTTTTCATATATGAACAAATAGGGTTCTTGCTGATTTATAAAGCAACCTGTATATTAATATTTTAATTTTTAAAAAGTGGTATTAATGAAATTAGGTTTTCCTTAGACTAATAACAAAATGGAGGCCTTTTTCGGAAGTAGAATTTTTTATTTTATTATTCCAGCATCTATTCCTATCTCCTTGAGATGTGAATCTTCCTTTGTTTGCCAGTTTCATTTTTTCAGTGGAGTGAAACTTCTACTACTGTTGCAGAATAAGCAACTCTATGAGCTATGGCTGTTCACAGAGACAGGAAATTAGGACAGCATCACAGACTACACTCCAGTTCAGAGACAGGCATCTTGGGGCGATGAATTTCTAGTAACCTGTGGTAGCAAGAACATGAGGTGCATTTTGAATGTAAAGTTTTTGTCCAAGGAACATCCCCCCCTTTTTTTTTTTCCTATCCCCTTGACACCTTCCCTAGAGTTTCATGTCTCAGAAAGTTAACGTAGAAAGATGGGATGTATGAACTTCAAGTCACAGTGTATTATACATTTCCCAGTAGAGCAGAATTTAATATTTGCTTTTGCTTCTTTTACTGTATATAGCCTGTTACTGTGTCAATAGAAAGATAAAATAAAATGAGTATAGCTCTGAAGCTTGAGGGCTGATGTCATGTTGCTATGCATGCTGGTCATGGAGCATACTAAAAGAGAAGAAATTAATTACAAACCTTCAGCATAAATCACCGCAAGCAATGATGTACAGATCACCTTGTCAGATGAGCTTGCTATGTATGGTTGGCTGGCAAACTGGAGAATTTACAAAGCATTAAACTATGTCACTGTTAGCTGGATTTAATGTACGGTAATATTATGCTCACATAAAGCTCTTTGTGAATGAGATTTGGAAAATGTTAACTGCACCAATCTCAAAGGATCAGTTCAATGACTGTGATAGGGTGTCCATGCTGGATATTTCCAGTTAGCTAATCTAAACCTATCAGAGCATCTAAAAGACTAAATTGAAGTGATGAAGAGGAGCTTGAGGTAGTATTAGAGCCTAAAACTTCCTGGACAAATTCAGTGTCATTTAATGATATATATCATAAAGAGAATTTGTTTTAATCTGTAGATAACACTCTGGTATAGTAAGTATGGATTTTTTGAATTCTAGTCTTTTTAATTTTTTTTTTTTTAAACCGGTAAAAGTTTGATTTTCAATGAAACCTGAAGTTTTAGCATGATCTCATAGTATCAGATTCCTGTAGGTGAGCATTAGCATGTATGCAGTCCATTTGTCAAAGAGGACCCCTCTGGGCCCATGCCTAGTATGCCTCCTTTTAGTTCAGGACAGCAAAAGAGCACCTCGATACTAGAAAGAGAAAACCAGGTAGGAAGAATAATAGTAACCCACTGTCGCTCTAAATAGGCAGAGTAACCTTCAAAGTTTAGCTCTCTGTTAGCCCTGCTTATTTAATCTACATCCATGTGCATATGTGATGATGAAAATTAATTAGATGTCTAATATATTCCTGTACCTATGCAAGCTTATTCCCTAAATACTATTGCCTAAATATAGTGTGCTACCTGTTCTGCTGAGCACTCTAATACTTCTTCTAGTCAAGATGGATCTCCTGCCACTTGCTTTTTCTTTGCAGTATATTATCCCTTATCAATCCTAGGGAGGAATGTGGTCTTGCTGAATGACATGAAATATGAGAAGGACTCAGAACTTAGCTGCCTCTGGAAGCAGACAGAGTGCCTATCACAATTCCAGGCTATGCAGTCGTAAATGCTGAGGGTCCATAGCAAAAACCTCAAAAACAAAGGCTGCAGTGAAGTAGTTAAAGAGGCCATAAGGCTAGTAATATCAGTAGAGCAAGAAATTTGTTATGTTGTTAGTCTTCCCCTCCTTTCATGCTACTAGCATTTCCTCAGAGTTCATTTTCTAGATCATATTAGCAGTTTGATCATATATTCCTAAAACCCCATGTGAATTATTGCCACAGGATTTATTTTCCAGGGACTTTTGGCTTTGTTTTTTGTAATTAACTCAATTTAAAAAAATCATTGGTGTTTTTTGGCAACTAGCTACTAATGTTTCAAAATGTTGTAGCTGATCTATTTAGGTTGTTTGATCTTAAATATTGCCTGGTGTGCTTCCAGTGTCTATCTGCAAGATAGTGATTTTTTTTTTTTTCTTAATCACAGCAGAGCTCAAGTTGCTTAAGGGAGCAGCAGATATTGCCTACTGACAATCAAAGCCTTGGTGCTCAGTATTGAAACAGACAGTGTGCTCTCAGCTGTACCAAACCTGTACCCCGGTGTACTAGATTAAAAAAAATAAAAAATAGGTAAATAAACCTTTAGTTGAAAAGATTTGTTTTGAGCCTTTTTTATGTGTTCATGTCAGCAGTGGAAGACAGGGTGGTTCCTACACAATGTATTAAAATGCCAGCTTTAATGGGGCATTAGGTGGATTATCAAGAAGTGATAAACTGGGGCTGTTTATAGACTTACATGCTGTGGTGGGTTTACCCTGNAGTATCTTAAAACACACTACAGCGGCTACTGGATTTGAAATAACTATGTTATATGAGACTCTGATTAATGCATGTGTTAGTCTAGGACACAGATACTAAATTCTATGAAGCCAACTAACAGGTGATGATAATATCTTATCTTTTCAGTACAATTACCTTTTAAAAGGAGTAGAACCTTTCACTGAAAGGATAAACCTGTGAATAGCAGAGCTTTAAAATCTTGAAAGGCTGGAATAAGATGATGTACGGGGACAGGTCATTGACCAAGAACAGTATTAGACTAAGAGTACGTTATCTCCTAGTTTTTTGTAATAAATCAAAAATAAGGTTATAGTGTCCTTAGAAAACAGTACCTTAATTAGAGGTTATCCTTCAAGTTGCATGCAAAGTCTTATCAGTGCTGCTTTTATCTTAAAAGTGGTTTTGATAGCAGCTTAGTGTTGGGAGCAAGCAGTCTATAATAAGCATACATTTTCCAGTCTTCCTGTTCTTACTTTGAATACGTTCTTCCTTTTCTATTGATAATTATATTTTTAAATTGAGGATTATCAGATGTTAAAAAAACGATGTTAATTGTAAAGGCAATATACTCAAATGGAATTATTTTCTTATGTAGCTTGTCCTATTTGATAGCCCAAATTATATATGGTAGGGATCTTATGTCTTATTTCATTGTTAGTTTTATTTTGATTATTTTATCGTGTCAACCATTCTTTTATATTTACTGTGAATTCAGTCTTGATGTTTCTTTTTCTTCCCCTAAACCTTTCTCTCTTTTTACATCCCCACAGCACAGATGTATTGTCACGATTTTGATCCATTGTGCCACTCAGTCTTTAGTGACAACTCAGAATTAACCTTCTTATTGGCTGCTTGTCAGCATTATGAAATAATTTCAGAACTGCCTGTTTTCCTTCACTGATGTTTTCTATTAAGACTGAGGAAGTTCATGTCTTTCCTTGTCTTGCAAAGGGAAATTTCTTCAACTTTGAATCTCTAGCATTACCCAACTCCCTCCTTCAGTCTTCACTGCTAATAGTGATAATTGTAGGTGGTTTGTGGTCTTCCACAGGCTTTAAAAAATTTTAATAATGAAGCTACTCTCTATTTCCGTTAAACTAAGACCACGGACATGTGTTAACCATGGTAGCATTATCTAACAATGAGGATGATTTGGGCTATCCTAGCTGACTTTTCCTGAAGCAGATTGGTATTCTGGATTCAGTTCCTAAATCCTTACGAAAGTTGAAGTTTGCTTAACTATCATCTAATAGATTAAACAAGGTTCAGACATCTATTTATTTTCATTCAAGTTCCTTTTCTTCAGCCTTTTAAAGTAAACACCTTGCTTTTCACACCTTGCTGTTTCTACAGACATTCTACGTCTTCTAAAACTTTCTCATTTTGCTGAAAAAAACATTTTTCCTGAATCATTTATAGAATGATCTAACTGTAAAGTTGAAAACATACATTGTTTCTAAATAATGAGGGTGTTATGCCTTTTTAAAATTCTATATTTGTCTCTGAAGGTTTAAATTCTTTCCTTCTATGTTTAGAGAGGACTGTGATAAAAAATATGCTGCCATTAATAGGAGTCTACCCTGGGCCACGAGCAATGACAAAAGATAATAGATTTTTTGTTGATAAAAAATACCTAGTCAAAGATGGTACTTTTGATTCTATTATTGAATCTTTGGCAGTTGCTATCAGTTCTTTTTACTGTTACAGAAATTTTTTTTTCACAGCGGTGACCTGTGGCTAATCCAGTTCCATATCCATTGATATAAGCCAGAAAATGAATGGACTGAATGGGTTTTTGCCAGGAGAAATCACCTTTTTATAGTAGGAGCTGCAGAGTGATATTATTGGTCACTTCCAGGATATTATCAAATTCTTGCATAACTGTTATAATAGTCCTGTTATAGTAATAGCATGGCCTTTGAAAAAAACTTTATCTTTCAGGGATGTGTACTTCTGCGTTCACGAACCTGTTCTTAAAACAATTGTTTCTCTCCAAGAGGACTACTGTATAGCCGCTATTAAACATTAGCTGCTGAAGTAGCAGTCATTGTCATCTGGTTCTTAGGAAGGTAGGGCAGGAGCCAGGTGCAACACAATGCAATTATGTGCTTATTCTTTATTGCCTACAGAGGATGTAGACTGGAGTCCAGAAAGAAGATGCCATGTAGTGTGTGAATAAGAAGAGACAACACAGGGATGGTTCTTTATCAGAGTGTTAGTTTGTACATGTGATGCATGTACTATGCATGAATATCCACTTCTACTGGATACCCAATTAACATAATAATAAGCATGATGTTTACATGGGATAACATTTCTCTGGTCTAGAGGCATTTTTCTTTACCTGTTTCATGTGCATTGCTTCTATATCAAGCAAGGTGGAGTAACAGTGCCACACTGACTAAATTTTCAGTGAGTAGTTGGTATTATGCAAATGATGAAGACTAATATTTAAAGAAATAGCTAGTGATGTTTGTGGATAGTAAAACCTGTGTTTAATGAATAACCTACAAGGGAAATGAAAATTTAAACAGTGCAAGTCATAATGATAACTGCTGAAAATTTTCCGTGAGCAAAAGAGGCTGAGTTCCATTTAGCTCTGCTTTTAGATATAAAAGCTGAGCAGACTAAATGAAACCTGTAAAATTGCTGTGGTCTAAGGTCTGTCATAAATACTAAAATACATATTCCTAGTCTGTGTGTATGTATGTTTGTGCACACTAATAAAACACAGAGCTTATTAATCAGAGATAGTATGGAATTCTGCAATGTCTGTAAGTTATTCAGCAGTGACTTTTTTGTTTAGTGCCATGGGGTCACAGAGCTTGGGAAACCGAGCTTTTAGCTGGGAATACTTCTCCTTTCCTTAAGGGGAGTGATTGAGTTTGTAAAATATGCAGTGTCTGTGCTCTTTTCAGAAATCTGTAGTCCCTAAGAAGTCCTTATCCATACATAATCTCATCTAAAGGTGTATCGTCTATCTGGATTTGAATATGCAATTTGAAAAAGATATTAAGATAAGTACTATTAAAAGATGAATTTATGCACATTCTAATATTTGACTCAAGTTTTTTTTTTAATTAGTTTCATGTAGTTCAAAACCATTATTCTGAATACTAAATATAATTTTTACACAAATGATCAAGGCAATTCATAACTCTGTCTTCCACAACACATTTACAAAGCTTTCATGTTTATGTACGACTCCTGAAAAGAGATTTGAACAGGAGAAAGAAATAATCAAACATTGATGAGCTTTGGATAAATTATTTCATTGATTTACGTGTTCATGTAGCAAGTGAATAAAATGGCCTTTGAACAAAATTGGTATTTATCTTGCTGTGTTTAATAGATAAATGTAGTCAACATCAGCAAGAATCTACTGTCTTTTGTAAACTTTTTCATAGATCTGTTATATCAAAGAGGAGAATTCTGCATTTATGGGTTTTACTAAAAGGTATTTTATATTTGTTTTCAAGATTTCAGTGAAAGCTTTGAAAAGCCATTTACTTACTGTAATCTATAGCAAATTGCAGTCAAGAAATAGAAATGGATCATAGAAAGATCAACAGTATTTTACTGTCCAGTTCTTTAATTACATGTTTAATTAAAAAAATTAAGCAATTATTTTTTTATGATTATAAAGTCTTCCTCTGAAGTTTAAAATATTAGGTGACTAATTTAATCTGCTGCAAAATCTATTTTTTCTCATATCATTGTCCACATGATATAAAAATACTTGCAAATATTTCCATAGCTTGAGAACGCACACTTCAGCTCGGCTTCCAGGCAACTAGAAATCCTTGGTAAACACAGAGAAGCCTCAAATAGTGCTTCATCAATATTTCTTTCAGAAAAACAGTTGTCTGGGAAGACCTGACATACAGTAGTCTTTTGTGATCTACCTATACGGTCAGTATATACAAATATTTCTGGATTGGCATAGAAAGTATGTTGAAAATTAATCTCTTTTTTTCCCCCTCCTTAGTAGTTCTGAATATGCCCTCCTACTTTAACAACTAGATTTATAGTGCTGGAATATAACACAAGGAAAGAATCCCCAAAATGAGGGGGGTGTGATAAGGTAAATAGAGCTATAGTTAAAATCAGGACTCATGCCCAAGGAAGAGATAGGTGTGGAATTACATTCCCAACTTATGGATATTCTCTAGAATAACTGTAAGAAATTAAAGGATTTTCTTTATTTTTAGCAAATAGAGAGAGAATTATATTTTACCAATATTAATAGTAGCTACTATAAAGTTTTCTGTTAAGATTACAACACTGCAAATTTCAGACTATGTATTGCGTTACTGGTGATAGTCACCTTTCAGGAAAGACTGGCAAGGTAAAAGGAATAGGCAATTTGTTTATGAAAAGCCAGGAAACCATAAAAAATTATTTTAAAATATTTGAGTTATATGTTGATAAAAGAACTCTGCATAATGGTTAGAGTCAAAAGCGACATTGTGCTATTAATTCGTGTCTATTGTTTCATAGTGATTGAACTACTTTGATTTATTAAGAAGTCAATTATGTGTATAGACATTGTTGCATTTATGTCATTACACACAGGACAAGTCATAAATACACTTTGCTACTGGAACAAACCAAAACCACAGTTCTGATATGCTTTTATAATACTAAAATCAAAAACTTTGAAGAGCCATTTTCCCAAGTCTGGGTTCTTTACCTGGTGTGCAAGCCAATAAGACAGAGCGGAGTGTGCTGCTAGCTCTCTTCTTCTTCAGGCCAACACCAAACTCAGCAACATCCCCTCAGCATAACTTCATCTTTTATTCTTCATCTGTTTGCTCTTCTCCATCTCAAAACAGCCAATGGGGAACACACCGAGAGCGAGCTCAGCAAGCTGCCCCCAACAAGAAGTTCCTCCAACTGGCCCCAACAGGAACTATCTTCCAACTGATCAGCTTCTTTTTGCTGCTTCTTTCTTCTATTGCTTCTCTCCAACTGATTCTGTTCCTGCCTCCTCTGAGACTGATCTGGTTCCTGGTTGATATATCTCTAGCTTTGCCCGCCACCCCAACGACAATTACCTAGAGGAAGTTGAAGCCTTACACAGGTGGGCCAGGTTCTGCCTCTGGGGCCTTGGGGAACCACTTGGGGAACAAAACANACACTGCTGGGTTGTGACTCATCCATAGGTCAATTCCAACTCAGGGCCCACAGCCCAGGCCCCAGCACTTCACAGAGGTATTTCAAGTTTATTTCATCAATGCGCATGAATGGGTGCCTGTCCCAAGACAGCACACTCTAGCTCAAGATAGTTCTATATACTTAATACATATTAATTGTTATTATTTTTATTGATTGGTTCTAATTTCCTTGCTTCTTATTTAAATTACCATGCAGGCTCTATCATCTCCTTCTATTGTTTTCTTTTCTTAGGAGGGTATAATTTGGGTAGGTGGTTAATGGGTTGGTAGTTGCAATCTCCCCCTGCCAGAATTACCTTCCCTACTCTTTACAGTTCCGTGCAGTTCTTCATGCTTTGCTAACCAAATCAAGAGTTGATCATTCTTTGCCTTCTCTTCCTAACAGAAATATCCTTCTTATCAAAAAAGCCACATTGTCTAGTAGTTACTTAGTCTTAACTCAAATCTAATCATGTCTAATTACTGTTTACCTATTTTAATTTGAGGCAAATAATTAAATAGGGTTGGGGCTGGACAGGGACCTTCAGCAGCAGCTAGTTTCTTTGTTGTTTCTATTACATTTAGCTTTTTATTTTTCTAATTAATACGAACTTTAATACAACACCACTGCATACAAAGAAAATCTGGGAAAATGAACTGTCCTTTTTCTGAAGGCAAAGAATCCAATGCTAGTTGACTTGCACTTGAGGATCCTTCTGATTTATGTTGTATTTTCAGCATCCTCTGTGAAAAAGGAATACATATATGAAATCCCTCCGCACATAGAGTAGAATTTCTGATCAGGTACCTTCCAGAAAATCCCATGACAATATGAAATTCCATCTTGCAAATTAAGATTTCATTGTATAATCTATCATCTAATACCAAATAGGGGAGCTGAAAAAAATGAAAATTGTCAAAAATATATCCTAGAATACAAAGAGGAATAATCAAGGACCTAACTTGACTCCTCAGGGTGGGTGAATTGCTAGTGGGTAGATGCCTGAAGGAAAACTGTTAATCAAGAATGACTCTATTTAGAAGCTAACAGCCTGTAAAAATGGGTGCAGAAAAGCTGTTAGGACGGGACAACAGAACCAATCTTCTCACTGAATGCTTGTGACAATAGGACAAATGGAAATTTTCTTTTTACTTAAAAAATTCCATGTCATCACATACCTGTCATCAAACTAATGAGCATAAAATCAACAGGGATCAAAAAAGATAACTTGATGGGTTTGTCTTATTTTGAAGATATCATCCTGTTAAATTCCAAAATACTTACAGCTTATTAAGAACTGTCTGGAATTTACAATATGCCGTATCTGTCAATGCTGCAAGGGCAACCGCACTCAAATTCTTTTAGTTAACTAAGCTTCTCCATGTGTTTATCAGACCAGAACCTATTTAGGGAAATAATTTCACCATGTTTGAGGCATGCTTATGTTATACTCCCCAGGGTAATTGCAGGTTTTGTTAATATCTTTAACTCATTAAGTATTAGATATCTTCAGTACTAAGAACAGAAGAAATGCGAGGGTCAAAATAATCATGAAAACAGAATCAGGAACCTGGACACATCTAGAGGGAATGAATATGTGCTGACCTCTTTTGCCCTCGGTTAGATTGCCACCAGGATTACACTTATTACTTCAATGCAGTCCTGGATGGGCTGCAAATTTCAGGTTTAACTTGGTTTGTGGTCCCATTAGACCAATCCATGAGAGGGTGACACCGTAAAGTCAGGAAAGCTTTAATTTCTTTCAAAGACAGAAATAAATTCTACCCATGTTCTCTTGCATTGCTGTCTAGCCATGCTTCAAGATTTTGGTGGCAGCATATAAACTCTTCAATAATAAGCTGGGGGAAAAAACATAAGAGTAAAGCTAGCCTGCAGCACAAATAAATAAAAGGAAAGATGCATAAATTGCCAGACTGAAACACTGGCAACTCTAAATTATTTATTTTAGCAGTTAGTAAAATAAATAATTTAGAGTTGCCAGTGTTTCAGTCTGGCAATTCATGGAATCAGCCACAGCAAGTTCTGTAAGGATGGACAAACACTTGATGCAATGCCTTAGCAACATGGTTTTCTGGCTTTCTTTGGTAGTTTTAGAAGGTTGATCACTCTGAAGGCCAATGGGTAATGGCCTGTTTCCTGACATCTGTCCTGTTAATACAGGTCAACAGATTCTATGATTACTTCTTATTTCAAAATTATTTTAACTTTATTATTGCAAAACCTTTAAGGTGGCTGCTTTAGGACAAAAGCATGTGAGTTTAGATTTTTTGAAAGGCTGAGAATTGTAATGAAAAAAATACATTAGTATACAGGATTGCAGACTTACAAAGATATTAAATGATATGTTTTCATAAACCCATACAAATTAGAGATGTAAAACATCTATTAATTTGCAGTTAGCTGAATTCCCTATTTATGGCAGCATTGTTCCCTGTAGTCTATTTTTCTAAGCTTTGTTAGGCTCCATTTTAAATGACCCCTGCAACTGGTCTTTTACAGCTACCCTGGGAGATTTCCAAGGTCATGGGATGGGAAATTTCAGAGCACTGTGTTTATATATAACAATGTTAATGGAACTAATAATGTATTCAGTACATTCTTTAAGGTTAATTACTTGATGGTTGACGTGCGCTTAAGAACTGAAGTAGGCAGTTATTCTGGATTCACTTGAGATTATTACAAGAGAAGGGCAAAAGGTCAAGAGATTCATGGGAACTTGCATTTTTTTAAAATTTTTCATAATATTCAGTTTTTCTCATCTTTTAAAAATATGGTCATTGTAATATATCCACCATAGGCATAATATTAACATAATACTTCTTTTTCTGCAGGAAAATTTATGATTCTGCCCATTGAATATAGAAATGGGCTGTGTCAATAGTTAGGGTTGGCCTCACTAACGGATGATAACAGGTTTAAAACTCAGATTTATGGTATTATTTTAGCAAGCTACTTTTCTCCCCTGCCTGTCAGTTTCCCAACCGTGTTATAAACCAACAGAAAAGACGGATAAATACCTTGGCTAGAGGATTCCTGCTAAGCTACTCTTGTTCATCTAACAGCCTCAGTTGGAGAAGTTAGATGCCCTTCAGACAAAATGTCCAACATCCAACCTCCAGCTCAGTTATATATAAATAGGTAGTTTAAGGGTAAAATAAGACTGTCACTAAACTGTTATGAGAATAAATTCTGTAATGTTTGTGAAGTACTTTGAAAACCTCAGATTTCAATGGTCTTGAAAATAATGTATGTGTAATACAGTATTTTAGTATTTAGGGATATATAACTTTAGATTGCATACTTGGCAGAGAAGAACAATACCCTTCAGATACTGGATTTTCACTTTATAGCTTCCCGGGTGATCTTGGCTAAATAACACTGGTTAAAATGAGAGTGAGATGACCCCAGTTCATGCAAAATATCCCAAGTCCTAGTCAAAATCAACATTTCTATGGAATTATCTGAAAATAATGTGTGGTAATAACACTAATATTTTAGTATTTTAATGTTATTGAATTTTTTAATATTTAATATTTCAGTGCTATTAAAATACTAACATTTAAATGTTGTAACACTAATACATTGCTCAATTGTTAAGTAACAGTCTGGAAGGGGTAATGATATGGCAGCATAAAATCATTTCACCTGAATTTCTGCTTTTTATGTAACTCTAGCGGTGATTAGCAGTCATATTATCAATTCCCTTGAGATCAACAGGTAATGGATATCCAAACCAGGTAGAAATATAGAAGTGATTTACCCTATCATCACCGACCTTCCACCCCAATGTGGATACTTCTTAGTCTCTTTTAATTTATTTTATGCTATTCATATTCCCCTCTACCCACTCTTGTGAGGCCACACCTGGTGTAGTGTGTCCAGTTCTGGGCTCCCCAGTCCAGGAGAGACCTGAACATAATGGAGAGAGTCCAGTGAAGGGCCACTAAGATGATTAAGGGACTGGAGCTTCTCTTCCTTGAGAAAAGGCTGAGAGAGCTGGGACTGTTCAGCCTGGAGAAGAGAAGGCTGAGGGAGATCTCAACAATGTCTATAAATATCTGGAGGGTGCCAAGGGGACAGAGCCAGGCTCTTTGCAGTNTCCCCAGTCCAGGAGAGACCTGAACATAATGGAGAGAGTCCAGTGAAGGGCCACTAAGATGATTAAGGGACTGGAGCTTCTCTTCCTTGAGAAAAGGCTGAGAGAGCTGGGACTGTTCAGCCTGGAGAAGAGAAGGCTGAGGGAGATCTCAACAATGTCTATAAATATCTGGAGGGTGCCAAGGGGACAGAGCCAGGCTCTTTGCAGTGGTATATTACAAACTCATTGAGACAGTAGTTATAATTTGTTATATATAGGTGTAACAAGAAGTGGAGGAAAAAAAAGGATTGATTTTGTCTGTGGTAGGTGGACCCTATGTTAATATTGAAAAGCACAGGCAAATTCATTAACGTGAACGGCTTTTTATATGATGCATTGGTTGCAAAGGGGAAAAATTCTGCAGACACCTTC
>VYZX01032464.1:40129-93384 GCA_013401335.1 Brachypteracias leptosomus
CCCAGTCCAGGAGAGACCTGAACATAATGGAGAGAGTCCAGTGAAGGGCCACTAAGATGATTAAGGGACTGGAGCTTCTCTTCCTTGAGAAAAGGCTGAGAGAGCTGGGACTGTTCAGCCTGGAGAAGAGAAGGCTGAGGGAGATCTCAACAATGTCTATAAATATCTGGAGGGTGCCAAGGGGACAGAGCCAGGCTCTTTGCAGTGGTATATTACAAACTCATTGAGACAGTAGTTATAATTTGTTATATATAGGTGTAACAAGAAGTGGAGGAAAAAAAAGGATTGATTTTGTCTGTGGTAGGTGGACCCTATGTTAATATTGAAAAGCACAGGCAAATTCATTAACGTGAACGGCTTTTTATATGATGCATTGGTTGCAAAGGGGAAAAATTCTGCAGACACCTTCCAAAAGGAATTTTAAAGAAGCCCTCATTCTCTTTCATTGGATTTCTGCTTTAAATGCTTTTGAAATGTAACAGTATGTCTATCTTCAGCTCGTATCTTGGGCTAATCTATAGCAGTTCCTCTGTCACCTGATGACCCCTCCCCAGCCAAGATGGGGGATCAAGGAAAAGAAGAGGAAACTCACAGGTTGAAACAAAAATGGATTTAATGAAACAGTAAAACTAGTACCAATGCCAGTATGAAGTAAATGAAATTATACTCAGCCCAGCAAATGCACAGTGATCCAAACAAACAGGAAGCCAATCCTCAAGAGTAGGAAGTGTAGCAAGATCAGAAGACCCCAGCAAACTTCCCCCTTGTTACTGAGCATGAAGTTTATGGTATAGGATACACCTGTGAGCCACCTCAGGTCAGCTGCCCTGGCTGATGCCAAATTGCCAAATGCTTGCAGACCATGGCAGGTCTATGGTTCTGTCTCAGCAAAACCAGGACAAAGTATTTTTCACAAGGATCACTTTATTTCACTGAGTTTTGTGTACAGCTGAAATAAACAATTCTGCTTTTGTTTTATTAAGAGAAATTTCATTTATGTAGCATCTGGTGTTCAAACATCTGTGTTTGTACACCAGAATTGTCAAAAATATTGGCTTAGTTTTGGAAGTGAGTTTATTGGTTGACTATGAGAGTGTCTGAATTGTATGTGATGCATCACATTGTGTTTACAGGAACCAATGACAAAATTTGATGTTTCATTTTTTATATCTCAATGACAGTGCTAGAAGTCATTTTTTCATCCTGATCTGATTGGAGGAGCATTTGGGATTTGATTGGTTTTTGAAGTAGGAATGTGTTTTTACATAAATACTAAAGCCCAACTAAATTTCTCAAATAAGTCAAGTGTTTTACTAGAATAAAGATAAAATACTGGTCTTAATAGATGCCTAGACAGACCTGTAGAAGGGGTGAATACGAGGTGAAGGAAAAAGCAGGTAACTGTGATTTAATATGAAAGCTTTGCCTTTCCATTCATTTTAGTTTAATGATGGCTCTTGTACACACATATGTTTCTTCTCTGCACTGTCTTTTATTTGCTTTGCCTGTGTAATTGAACAAATGAATTCTTCAGAATTTAGCAAGAGTTGCTACTGAAATGTTACGTTAGATGGATTTGCAACATGCTTTAATGCTAGCATACACCCAGGTCTAGCAATATGAGGAGAGGGACCTTCATGATAATTGTGGGTCCTCCACAGCTGAAGTTGAGGCTTAGGAGATTGCTAAAACTCTCCAGCAACCAGGTCATACTTGTCAATTGTTAATTACTTGAAATAAGGAACACTGATTGTGATCTGCATTTAAAATTTCCCAAATTATTCTAGCCAAATTAAAACACCATAACTCTCCCTGGAGCTAATTTGTGTCTGTGCTTTGTGCTATGAACCAGTTTTTGGTAAAGGAAGGAGGAGACTTTGAAAATGTAAAGAATGTGGCAATTTAAATTCTTGAGGAATCCCATTTCCTTGATCACAGCAGAGGAGAAAAAGCAAACTGCCAGTAATTTAAATATGATAATTTCTGTCATAACTTGACAGCAGATGTGAACAAAAGAGATATGAAATAGATGAAGACAGAGGAAAATTGAGAGCACAGCAGCTAGTGTATGCAGAACTGAATAGTGTCTGTTGAAGCAACGTGACTTTGCTTGGTTTCTATAAATTCTCTGCAGCTAAATGAATGAAAGTCAGGTTTTTTTGGCAGGCAGTATTGTCTTTGACTTGGCTCTTAAGTGAACATAGGATCAAAGAAGATTTTTATTTTTTTTTCCACATAGCAAGATCATTTAATCAGTTCTTCCTGAAATTGAACACACACCTTCCTACAAACACACTACAAAAACAGGTTAGAGAGAGGAAGGCACAACCGTTTAAAGAAAGAGGGCTCTGTGGGCAATTGCAACACTCAGCTTGCTAGATTGAGGATTCTTTGTATCCTGCTTAACATACCTGGGATGAACTAGGAGTATTGTACCATCGACTATAACCAAGATGTGTGTCTGTGTATCCTTGCATTGTGTAGTTTAGTTCCTAAAAAAGCCATGTGCTTTAATGAAGACAAATTTTAAACTCTGTTATATGAGAAAAAAGAAGCAGGGGGAGTTGACAGGGTTTGATTGTTATACTTTTTAAGTATTATCATTATTTTGTAGCAAAGTGGTGAGGGAAACCTGTAGTTATAGCTAGTACTTGTTTATTAAAACATTTATCATAAACAAATTACTGCTTCTGTCCTTAGGTCCTGGTTTAAATTCTGAACTCATGTATTTTACAAGAAGCAAATTCTCATTTTAAAATGGTTTGTAATAAAGGCTTAGTATATTTTCCTCCCTCTGAAAATGTAGATGTTCATATTTAAACAAGTTACCATGTGAGCTACGCCTACAGAGCATATTATGTGCATGTTTGGGAGGAAGAGAGGAGACAGGAAAGGATATGTCCCCAACTTTGCAGAGTGTTAATGCGTGTTATGTATGCCTACCCATTTCCTCCTGCTCTTCCACTCCCCTCATTTCCATGATCTGCTCCTCTGATCTCCAGGCTTCACTGGTCTTAACATCCTGTTTTTACTGCTGCTTATCAATAGCTGTCCCTATTAGCCAAGTGGCACCTTTTGATGGGGAGTGGCCCCTCTCTGTGGAAAGGAGTTTAGTTAAGGAACAACTAGTGCGGCCTCTTGGCCCACAGTCTGTTCATCAGAGCATACAACAGAGAAAATACAACAAAATTGGCATCTCATTCCCTTTTCATAATTGACAAGTAATTTGAAAAATGGCTTATCATATGGAATATACGGCTAACCTGATCTTTGCACCGCTATTGATTTATCCCTTTACTGTCAGAAATTTTCCATGGATCATATGTATGCTTCTAAATGAATCTATTCGCTGCAATATCTTGTTGTGTTTTGCTATATGCTTAGTTTCATAGTATTGCATCCTTTGAATAACACACTTTCACCAAAAGTATCTTGATGAAGTTTGCTCCGTTGTCTGCTAAATCCATTTGTAGAGTTTCTCCTGATTCATGATAGGAAGAACCATTCAATAAAACAAATAGCAATGGCATGAAAGCTAGCCCATGGGCATAAGCCAGCTGGGAAGTTGTTAAGGAGTCCCATTGTAGGTGTATATCATATTTCATTTACAGACAAGGACATATTTTGCTGGAGATTTGTTTCCAACATGCATCAAAACTAGAGGTGGGTAGATTCAGATTAGACGTTAGGAAGAAGTTCTTCACCATGAGGGTGGTGAGACACTGGAACAGGTTGCCCAGAGAGGTGGTGGAAGCCCCATCTCTGGAAATTTTTAAGGCCAGGCTGGATGGGGCTCTGAGCAACCTGCTCTAGTGGGAGGTGTCCCTGCCCATGGCGGGGGGATTGGAACTAGATGATCTCTAAGGTCCCTTCCAACCCTGACAATTCTATGATTCTGTTTCTGGTGACAGTTAGCACTGGAAAAGGCTGTAGACTTGCAAGATGACTTAACCTCCACTGAAAAACAGATTCAGAGTATATTATCTGAACTGTATATGCTTTGCCCTTAGACATTGCCCTAGGTCCCCGTCAGTGGAAACCTTTTACAGACAGCAGTGGGCCTTGTGTTAATATACTCTGCAGATAACTTCCTCACTGACACATCTTCTTCTAATTCCTGCCTATTTGTATATACTCGTGTGCAGTCATTCTGTATTTAAAGTGCAAAAAAAGGGGTTTTTGCTATTTAAGATGTGCTTATTTTCACCCAGTAGTATTATCTAGAGTTGAGTCATTTTAGGACCATCCAGACCAAAGATTTCCAGATGACTGACTTCCCTCTATTTTTGCCTTATAATTCCTGAGCTTATTATATGATCATTTTGGAAGACACTAACGTACATTCATGCAAATCCTAGCCCTATAGAACATTTTTCTATTTTATATATAGTTTATATTCCTTTACCCATCCTTGTAGATACATATACATCCTGCACCTCCTATCCAGTGTTTCTGTTGTGTTTACAAGCATTATAAATGTTCAGAAACAGACCGTCACACATTATAATGAATTGACCTTGTCCATAATGCTGTTCTTAATAGTAATTCTTGTAATATTTTATATATAAGTCCAAATGCCCATTCCATGCAGGAATATTCTCACTTAGGTGCCAGATACACAAGTACAAAACCATTCCAGATACGAGAAACAAAATCCAGAATTCTCTCAACATTGCTGTGTGATACTCTGCCTATTAGAAAGTGGTATGACAGAGACCAAGAGCTGTCATGTCATTAATAAACAAACTATCACTCATGCTGTTAACATGGGCTTTTGTTTTTTAACTCAGAAGCCTATTCTTTCATTTTAGATTCGAAAACTCACAAGGAAGGAAAGGTTTGAACTTGAATTCAGACCTGCAGTTTGCCTGTCAGGAGATTATCTCCCATATTCACATTAAGGAACTGTAGATTCTTTTTACTTAGAAGTTTAATGGCTCAGGATGTTTAATTTGCTATCAGCAGGACTAACAGTGAATGTGCTCATTCCATATGGCTGCACTTAGTAAAAGAAAAGCATCATAATTCAAACTCTTTTCCAGATTAAATTATTTTTCTTTTTATCTGAGTCAACTTCCAGATTTTCCATCAAAATGCAAGCTTCATTGTGCTTTTCTCAATGTTAGACCTGAACAGCTTTATCATAACCAACCTCATTAATTCAGCAGGAGCATCTTCCCCCAAAACGTGACATTTCTATGGAAACCTGAAAAAAGTTCTTCCTTCTGGCTTACAAGTGCTTCTTATTTGAATGAATGGGAGATTCCTACCCCATAGTAACAGTAAGAACAAATGTAACTTTGCAAAGGCCTAAACTATGTGAAAAGTGATTGATCTTGGTCCAAACTGTAAGCCTAACAATAGTATGTGAAGCTGAAATGACTTTTCTGTTGCCAGGTCTTAAAAGAATGAAAGCAAACACTAAGGACTTTGTGTTTCCTGATTTACTGTAGTGCTAAGAAAATCATAAGTCCTTAGCACATGAGTAACAATAATTACCAGCCTTTGACAGGTCACTGAAGTTTAAAAAGAAATTGGCAAAAACAGAACGAGAGGGTTTATTGTGCTGCCCTTATTTTCTGTGTTGTTTAACCCAATCTTGAGAAGACTGTCATGGAAAGTTTTTACAAACAGTTGGCTATATTATTTTGCACTGAATGACTTAAAAAGCACTGTATAGACAAACTATTGTCATTTGAAGTTTTTGACTTCTACCAGTATTCCTGTCAGTAAGGGATAAAGAATAATCCATAATGAAACTTGATTTTAATTTAGCATGCTTTAGAAACTCAGATGTGGCTTTATTATGTTTTTCATCAAATTAGAAGTAAAGCAAAATTACTTACATCACCAAATTTTCAGTAAACTTTTGTTTAAAAATCCATTTCCAGATGTTCTGTATGATATGAAGACAAGTCACGCATGAAACAACAGATTTACTAGGGTAAATTTCTTTATTTACTTAGTATTTATTTATTTACTGTGGATTTTTAGGAAAACTGCAAAGCTGTTGTTTTATAACATTTTATTGTTGAAGTTGCTCTGTGTCAGTGATGAACAAGTGTAATGGGTAGATAAATTGTATGTAAAAATAAACAAGTAGGAATTTGAGTGTAAGCATCCATCGTAAGTATCTATTTAAGGAGCAAAATTATGTTTGGGTTTTCAGTAGCTCAGAAGCAAAATGTATTTAACATTGTACAGGGATATTTTAGAGAATTTATAAAACCACAGTAAGACCCCAATAGAATTAATTTAATATTTAAATTACTTGGGGTTTTATCTACTAATTTTTGTAGCAAATTTCATGTGGTACTTATAGTAAAAAGTCACCTCATTTTAGATCTTAATTTAAGGGTTTAGGTTTTTCCCTCATTTGTCACTAGAATGCTAAATGATAATTCTATAGTATGCTATTTTTCAAAAGTTATACCATTTCATAAGCAGAGGTATTTCTTGCCATTTCAAGAATTAAACAGCTGTTGTAATTTTTCTGTAAGGTGTGTGTGCTCTATATAAGGGCTTAAACTTTGAAATAAATAGATTTTTGTTCTTTTTGTTGTTGTTTTCAGGGAGGGGAGGGATTTTTCAGCAGATCCCAAATAGCTACATGAAATTATTGATGCTCTGAATGAGAACAGGCTTTCTAAGATGACTTGATCCCAACAGTCCCTCACTGGTCTCCAGGCCACCAGCATGGGTAAAGGGGTCAGCAGCAGCATGTATTCCTGTTACAATCAAAAAGTTGTCCTCAGTCATGTTTAACTGACAATGTCACAAGGCCTTTAGCAATAGTGAACTGAATGATTTATTACAATTCAGCTTATGAGTTGTGTAGTTCAATGATTTATCTTCATAATATGCTACTGACAGCCTCTACTATGCATCAGAATGTTGTTAACCCAAGTAAAGTATGATGCAAAGATAATATGTTTTCATGATTTATTGACTGTGGGTCCTATAATTACTAATTATGCATATGACAGACCACCTAATGCATAAAATGCAGCAGAAAATCTGTGATGAAAAATTATCATAGCAGTACAGTTCACGTTCCTATCGAAAAGAAATTTTACATTGAGGAGTGAGATTAAATTTTCTGACCTTAAAAAAAATCTATATTTGCATTAAAAAAATTTAATGGAAGCTGCAGAAAGGAAAAAATATAAAGATCTATCCAGTTTTAACCTCTCTATTTTCTGTTGTGGTCTCACTTGTGATCTATAAAACAATGAAAACAGGTGAGTGGACAGAAAAACTATTTGGAAAAGTCATCTCAGTTATTCATAATTCTTGAAGTAGCACTTTATTCTTTAGTATCACAGGATGATTATTAACAAACACTTAGACTAAAGTGTAAATTTCTTAATCTTTGCCAGGTTTGACAGTATTTCCATCATCTTCCTTTACTTTTTTTCCTGGTATAACTTTTCTTTTTTTGCCTACTAGAATAAAGAAGAAGTTAAATAAAATATAAAGATACTTGCAAACTAAAAAGCAATAATCAAGTGGCTCTTACAACTGTGTAGTTGGTAAAGAGCTTAAAAAAACTTATGAGCAACTTTCACTTTGAGTTTGAATCTTCAGGTTGAGTGTCTTCTGTAAAATATAAAATTTACAATACCTACTCTACTAACTGCTGGTCCTTCTACTCTCACAAATATCAACACAGATCTAAAAATGGGGCTGCATTGCAAGGCAGAAATTTGTTCTAACATTGGCTGTGATATAATTATTTCCCTCGGTGATGGTGATTCCAGTTTTTCATAAAGTGAAGGTTCAGTTATTAACTCCAACACTGTTACCTCTGGAGACTTTGCAAACATAAGCCGCGTATATTACATGCAACTTCTATTAACTGTAAGTGTAACTGCATGTGTAAAGCTATTGGATGTCTTTTTCTTTTGAATATGTATGTTGTGCAATGGAGCCCTATTTACTGATCAGGCCCTAGCCTTAACATATGTAACCATTTAGGATTATTTTTATTAGATGCCGTTTATCAAGTACTATACTTTTGCTTTATGAAGAACTAATTATTTTTTAAAACATATTTTATTAATTACTTTCCATGTACAAACTACAAACCAGTAAATCTTGGTCTTCTAAAGAGATACTCTCTTATGTCATAACAGTAGTGGGTGCACTACTAGCAAATTTCTTACGAACGAATCTCAGTCTCTGTTTTACAAAGATGCCCTCTTTTAATTTAGCTATGCATAAAACATAATGGGACAGATTCAACACCAGTGTTGAAAGATTTGCTTCTCTAGGTCCTTCTGGTTTGCTCACTTGAAGGAAAGGCATATCTGCCCATATTTAACTGTCCTAACTCAAAGTCCCATCACACACTTAAATCTGTAAAATACAAGAAGTCATATTGATAAATATTATCTCATATAATTTTTCAAAGTATTTATGTTTCTGTAAAATATATCTTTATAAGTGTATATTTATATCTAAAGTAGAAAATTCTCGTCAGTGCCATAGGTATCTGTTCTATGTGTATGTATATATATGTATATTTCTTCAAAATAGCTTTTAAGTATACTTTTTTGTAGCATAGGAGTTGAAGTTAGTATGTTGCTTTGGGTTTTGACAATTATTGTATTGAGGCAAGCATTAGAAATTAGTGATTAAAGGATAATACTTTAAGTTATGGTTGTGATGACCAAAAAAGGACAAAATAGGCACATGATAGGTAAGAACAAGGCAATTTTATGTATAGGATAGAGAATGCAGTATTTATAATTTTCCTAGCTATGCATTTGTTGTTTTAAAATGCTTTACTCCCATAAGGCATTTTTCCATTAAGTGAGGTTTTAAGGGGACTGTACTGTGAATAAAATTTAGAAGGGGTTATAAAAATAGTTTTTTCTGTTCATACATAGAGGTAGGTAAATAACCAACAAAGGCCAAAGTTACAAAGCAAAAGAATGGGCAGCTCAGTTAAACAAATTTCTTTCATGTTCAGTAGTTATTAATGTAATGCAAATTGATTCTCTTACTATCAGAAGAGATTCAGTAATTATGAGTGAGTACAGTATATATAGATTGAGATAGGAGTGAATACTTTTATAATGAAATCCAGTAGCAGTTGTAACTGGGAAAAGCTGCTGCCTCTCCATTACAATGGTTTTGATTATCACAGACTGGTAGGTGTGAAAAATACTGAAGCTCATCTAAGTTAATTCCCTGAAAATTTAGGGGGTTTCTATATGCTGACCTAGATTCTCAGCTGGCATAGATGCCCATAAGGTTCAGGACTTGAGCAGAGGTGGTTTATTTAGGTCATTGTTGCAATTGCCTCTCCAGTGGCATTAACGCCAGAGGGACTCCCTGTAGCTTAAGGACAAAGACACATTTGTGTGGATCTTTAATAATTTTATTTTTTATATATATTTGAGGCAAAATATTTTAAAGTTGTATTGATAATACCACAATTTCAGATGCATTAATCCCTCTGTTACTAACTAGCAGATACAAGTATGATGTACATGTGAGGTTCATATCTCTGTGTTTCTCCCATGCCAGCTCTCCCAGTGTCCTACCAGTCATACTGATAGGACTGTTCTATTCCTGGCTCTTCTCCATTACAGACAGTGGATTCAGTCTGGATTTCAAAGCTAGCATTTCTAGCACCCAGCACTGTGCTCAGCTCTGATCTGTGCTGCTGTATTTGAAAGAACTGCCTTTCCTTTCTCATCAGGTGTGGGCTGGAGTAATTCCTCGTTTTCTAGGAGTCTGAGGAAACTTTGCTGAAATCCAGGGTTCATCTACGACTGTTGTAAGGAGCAGCAAAATAAGGCAATGTATATTTGAAGAATAGATAGTTTGATACCTTTTCAAAGGTATAAGGTCTAGTCATTTAAACTACACATTCCTCTTTGACAACCCCTAGTGAAAGGTGGGGATGAGAAGAAATGCTGCCATATAGAATTGTCAGGGAAACAGAAGGGCTGGAGGCATTTTCCAATTTCTTTGCTTCTTAGAACTTCTTTTATGCTTGAAAGGCCACTTTCATTAGATACTTCCTCCTAAATGAACACATGAAACTCATTTTTAAATCGCAGGACAGAGTTCGTGGACAGAGTCAGAGGACATGCTTTCTGCTGAATTTCTTCTTGACTTCGAGGTGTAACTTGCATTGTCCAAGAGCAGTCTGTGAAAGGCAATATTCAGTAAAATGCAAAGCAGTCTTGCAATGCTAGCATTTTAATTAAGTTTTTATGGTTTTTCTTAGAAAACCACTGCCTAAGGTCCAAATATTTTTATTGTGGTTCCCTTTGAGACAGAGTATATTTTACTACACTTTATATTATGTATACCTGCTACTGTTCCCTTAACAAAAAAATCATAAAGTATAAAAAAAATTTTTAGTTAATAAAGTGGATCATTTGAAGTTATGATATTAAGACTTTACTTTTAGTTTACTAAGTACTATATTTGTTTTTCTATTGGCTTTTTGGTTTTGAAAAACATACACCTATTTAACACAAATGAAAAATTAATCTGTGCCAGTAAATACATGCAAATTCTTGGGCAAATATATTCTTACTGAGGCAGGGAGATGCAGCTTCAACTGTCTTGCAGTAGGTTTAATACCCCACAGAGTGCTATGGCAGGGCAGTGGTTTATCACTTTTCTCCTTAGGGCTTTTATAGAAACAGGCTGTTTTCTTTACAAATCAAGATCCCTGTGTCCTCAGCAAATGCTTTCAACATTTTAGACCTGACTTTGTCTGCAGTAGCAAACAGTGCAGCACAACAGGAGTAGATCTGCAGAGCAGAACAGTTCATGCTGAGACCTGAAAGTTCATGCAGTGTCATTTGCACACTTCAGCCTATAGCTTGTTCATTTGGACTTAGTTTCATCTGAAGGAAACACAGTCCTTAGGCTTTCAGATAACGCTAATACAAAATGAGGTCCACTATGTGGGACAGTTGTGAGTTTTGCTTTATACACATAGTCCAGCAACAAACTAAAAACTAAATGTAGTTTACATGTAAGCCTCTACAGGTGTCTACACCTCTATAGGTGTCTTGTTCATGCACACGTTCTGTTCATCATGTTCTGCTGCACAGAGTTCACTTTTTTTGTTTATGGCTACAGAACTGGTCTAAAGCAAGGTTAAGTCCAGCCTCAGCGTATCACTAATAGGGTCTCAATGACAGCATGGACAATCGTTCAAAGACAATCAATCTTCAGAAGACCAACCACATCCTGAACTGCATTGAGAAGTGTAGCCAGCAGGTCAAGAGAGGTGATTCTGCCCTGCTACTCTGCCCTGGTGAAACACCACCTGGACTACCGTGTCTATCTCTGGAGTCCTCAGCACAGGAAAGACATAGACCTGTTGGAGCTGGTCCAGAGAAGGTCTGCAAAAGTAACCAGAGGACTGGAACACCTTCTCTATAAGGGAAGGCTGAGAGTGTCGGGCTTGTTCAGCATGGAAAAGAGAAGGCTCTGGGGAGACCTAATTGCAGCCTTTCAATACTTAAATGGGGACTATAAGAAAGATGGGGACAACCTTTTTATCAGGGCCTGTTGTGACAGGAAAAGGGGTAATAGGTTTAAACTAAAAGAGGGGAGATTTAGAGTAGATGGAAGAAATTTTTTAAAGTAAGAGTGGTGAAGCATTGGAACAGGTTGCTCAGAGAGGTGTTAGAAGCCCTATCCCTGGAAACATTCAAAGTCGGGTTGGATGGGGCTCTGAGTGACCTGATCTAGTTGAAGATGTCCCTGCTGACTACAGGGGGCTTGGACTACATGACATTTAAAGGTCCCTTCTAACCCAAAGAATTCTGTGAGTATAGCACTGTTTGCTTCTGGCAGTGGAATATTCCAAGTTTAAAGAATAAATGATTTAACATAGTTTGAGTTTAATGAAAACTAATCATGAAGAAAGAACAATTGATTGATCATTTGAACAGATTATGTCCATATTTGTATTTTTTTCTGGTGGCGAGCAGTGGGTTTGCTTTTTCTACAGTTCATGCCTCTGCAACAGAGGCAGAGGTTCAGCTAAATCCTTGTAAAAAGTGCTACATTGTGTTTAGAAGTGCAATATTTCTGCAATTTGTGGTGTGAGGCGTATGTACAATGAAAATAAAATGATAAAAAGAATTTTTGTATAATAGAATTAAGGCATGGAAAAGGCTGCTATGTGAATTTCCTTTCAGAAACTCTTGTGCCTACAGCTTTGTCTATCTTCTAAACAGGAGCATAGTGGAAGTGTTACAGATGCTGATTTAAAAGCATTGCCAAATGAATAAGATAAAGCCATTTTAGTGTACCACAAGCAAGGTGATAAAGCTTAATCACCTCTTTCCCCATCATATGCTTCAAGCTCTCCATCATGCATTGATAACTGCTAGAAAATGTGCATCAAAAGACTTTTTTGCTGTCTGAGACATATTTAGACCCTAGTTTTGCAGAATATTTAAAGATGTGCATGACTTTCATACCCTTGAGTGATCTCCTACTAAAACATATTTTTAAATATTCTTGTTGATTCAGAACCATCAATAAGAAGCTTGTCTCAGGCATTTCAATATCAAAACAGAGTTACATTTGATTTTTGCTGTTGGCCAGAAAATATCAATTTACCTTTAGTCACATAAAGTTCTTTTTCTGCTTCTTGTATCTGCTTTTTTGAACCAATGTAACCCTCCCCACCAAGTTCTGTTTTGTTTGTAATTAAGTATCCTGTTTAAGCTGAAGTGAAAGTGTTCAAGTTGGGCTACTGTGAGAAAATCTAAGGAAATAAGAATTAGTCTATGCTCCTTTTCACTGAATACCTCAGTATTATGAAATTAAAAGTTACAGATTCACTTTTATCCCATCTGCAATATCTAGGGTTTTTTTGTTGTTTGTTTTTTTTTTAGTGCTTTATCTATTTGGCATGAATGTGCAAAGAACAGGCAATACCTCTGTCATGATTTTGTAGGTATCTGAACCTGATTAGTCCAAAGATAAGAAAAAGGAAAGTAGGTTACCTGCTCTATTCTTTTCAGAATTTAACCATCTAAATAATAAATGCACAGTAAATATATAAATAATTGAAGTGATACAGAAGGGCTTCACATTCAGAAAGTCCTCTTCCAAAAAAGGTAAAGAAATATATCTAGTATGGATAAATGTTACAGAATAATTGGCATAAAAAAAAAAAAAAGATGAAAAGGAAAATTCTGGTTAGCTTAGTTAAATCAGAATATTAAGATGCTGAGCATATGAAAATAATAATTCAGTGCAGAATGGTATCTAGCAGGTGACTGTAAGAACTATAAAATGAAGTTAAAGCTTTATGACTATAATGCTGTTTCTAATTCACAAGAAAAAATAAGAAAAAATATAAATCATTTTCAAAACAAATTCTGGATATTTCTTGAATGAAATGTGTATGCTGGATAAAGAGTAGTTAAATTATCAATTTCAGTAATTATTGAAATTATTTGAAACCTAAAAATAGATCAGATTTAAGTAAAGAAAGAAAGAAAGTTGATTGTGTTCCATGTACTCTTGAAGATGCAGGTAACAGGTTTTAGGTGTAAAAGATTATTATATAACATCTGTGTATGGGCAACAGTGCTGTATGTTAATTCTAATGTTGTCAGTTAAAACAAAAAAACTGATAAAGCTGGATGCTGATCTGGGAAGAGTTTTGAGAAAGTGAGGAACAGTTATGTTAAGTAATTGATGTGTAGCCATAGTCTGTTTCTCAGTAAAGATGAACCCTGGAGCCATTCTTTGAGATAATTATGATTGAGCATATATAAAACCCTGTGCATTTCTAGGGCACCAGATAGCATTGTTAAAGCCAACATTTTCTGACTTGACTTGGACTGGAATACAGGAAGAGAGCAGTAGAAAAAGGTGGGTTTGTTCATTACCAGCAGCATCAATTCTGCAAGCTAGAACACATATAGAGATTCCAATTTTCAGGTGTATATATTTTCATATCTAAGGCATAATAACAGTAGGGGTTGTTGGTTTTCTTTTCCTGACAATAAAGAATCTGAGAAGAAGAGCAGTGAGAGGAGAGAGAAAAGCCTGTGCTTGAAAAGCTAAAATTATTTCAGGAGTTGCATGACAACCTACAAGTGTCTAAGCTTAGAATTTGCAAAACATTGTTTTTTCTGTCATTCAAGTGCAAACAGTCTTTTATCTGGTTTTATTAGTTTTCTGTATAAGACAGAAAAAAAAATAATTACAAGCTTGACCATTATTTACCAGGTTTATGGTCCATTTCCTTGAAATCACCTGTATCACTCTTACAAGAATAGATTTGAATAGATATGGTAACGGTGTTCCCCAGAGGTCAGTACTGGGTCCAGTCTTATTCAACATAGACATCATTGACCTGGATGGAGAGACAGAGTGTACCCACAGCAAGTGTGCTCATGATACAAAATTAGGAGGAGTGGCTGACACACCAGAAGACTGTACTGTGAGATCTGGACAAACTGGAGAGTTGGGTGGAGAGGAACCTAATGAAGTTCAACAAGAGCAGTTGTAAAGGCCTGCACGTGGGGAGGAATAACCCCATGCACCAGTACAGCTTAGGGGTTTAGCAGCTGGAAACCAGCTCTGTGGAGAAGGACCTGGGAGTCCTAGAGGACAATAAGTTAGCCATGGACTAGTGGTGTGCCCTTGTGGCCAAGAATGCCNAGAGTTTGCAACATTGTAGTTGTATGCATTTGCTCTGTTTTCAGTTACTTCACAATTGAAACTACAGAAAATTACCTACTTCTTTGTTGGGTTTTTGTTTGTCTGTTTGTTTTAAATACATCCTATGTATACAAGGCTAGAGATGTATTTAAAGCTAAATGTTCATCTTTTTCTTCTGACATTAAATTGCAGACAAAATTCAGTATAAATAAAATATCACTAATACGCAATGGCATGTTTCTAGCTACTTGCCTCAAAAAAGAACCCTGAGCTTAATCATGAGGACGAAATTTGTCACAACTGTTTTGTTTTGTTGTTGGAGAACAGGGTTTTCCATCATTAAAATCCCTTTGACTGCATTTGCCACTTGGCTTACGGATCATCTGGATAGTTGAAAAATGAATAAAACTAAAAATGAAACGGACTTTTCTGAATCATAAATCCTAAAACAGATGATGTAGTTAGATATATTATTCCATAAAGTATCCAAAATATCACCATAGGAAGAGCTGTGGGTTTGTTTTTCCCATTTAAAAATATGATTAGCAAAACACAGAAAAGCACGATTCTTGTGCATCACAGATCCTGATGGTTATTTTTTTTTTTTCTGATTGAATATTAATGACATATATTGCTGCATATTTGAACACAGCTGAATGTTTCAAACAAAGGCTTGTTGGCTTGTTTTCCTATAGTCAGAAATATTGGTGCAAAGTTGTACTGAATTAGCGAAGGATTAGGCAGGAATATCAATACAACATCCTCAGATGAAACATGGTGCTGGCTGAAGGAAAAGGAGTTACAAACAAACCTCTCCCTCTGCCTTCAGCCTCAGACAGGGTGGGCCTTGCCATTGGCAGAAAAACTTTGATTGGACTTCTGGATTCCTGGATTCCTGGAAACTCACACAGTCATTGCTGAATACCCAGCAAAGCATCCTTGCTTCCAGCACCTCTGAGGCTTGTTCATGTGTCTGCTCCCTGTTCTGCTCTGGTATCTTCCCATCATGAGTAGTACAGGTTTCATCTCCTAATAATAATTTACAAGAAATTACAATATAAAATATGACTACAACAGTAGGAAGCAAAGACCAGTATGCAGCCACGTAGCCTCACGTTGCTTCAGCGCTTCATGGAGTGCTAGTGATACTATTCTTTCCCTGGTTTATTCTTAAGCATTTTAACTGAATTTTGTGTTACAGTCATATATCTAAATTGTGATAAGGTTTTGTTTTGATGTAGCAGGTGGTGAATGCTGACTTCAGAAGAATTGTGTCCATGTATTTCAATAGGCTGTATAATCTAGCACTCATGGACACTGTATGGTCAGTACCTTTTACAGGAAGATTTGATCACACAGGATGAACTGTGGAAGAATTTGAGATTTTAGTTACTACAGTTTTCTTCAAGGCATAATTTGACCAGATGTTATCTTAATAAGTTCTGCATTATGTAGTAAACTCTTGTGCTTTTTTGGTATTTGTTAATCTAGTCCTTCTTCTACGTCTGTAATAAGCAAAACATCTGTTTCTTCTTGTTCAATCAAAGTGCCTACCTCAAGAGTCCTACCTCTAAAATAATGTCATTTAAACAGAAATCCTAGATAGGGAGAATGCATTACATTAACATATTTAATTTGCATATGAAACCAACTTTTCCAGAATTCAGCAGGGAATCTATGGTGGCAGCAGTATGTGTTTCTTTTTTTTTCTCAACTTATATACCAGAAAGTTACAGTGAGAAAAAAAGAATGCAAATAAATATGTTTCTGATCAGATGAGAGGGATTAAACTACAATGAGAAATCATCATTGTACATTTGGGATGTTGTCTGTTCTAAACTTCCCAGCTGAAAATTCTTTCAGTAGAAAGATTCTTCTCTCAATGTTGGGTCTTGGTTTACAGAAAGATCTTAGTTAAGCTTGACTTTTTAAAGTCCAAGCAGAAAGAATTCCTCAATGTACATGAGGCATATAATAAAATATTACAATAAAAATAGCTCATGAAGCTGCACAAACTTATCCCCTATGGGAGAACATACCCTGTATCCCAATAACAATTCAAGTCCCTGTAACAGAGCATTATCACATTAAGAAAGGAGGGTTCACTCTACTGCCTCTAAAACACATGTACAATAAAACCCAGATAAAAACAGTGGTAAAGATAAAAGCTACTGAGGACCACAATTCTGTAAAGTGCTAGTGAGCAATCCTTATGAACATTCACAGGTAAACTCCATGGAAAAATCATAGAATCATAGGAGGGTTGGAATAAGTTTGGAAGGGGCCTTTAAAGGTCATCTAGTCCAGGCCTCCTGCAGTGAGCATAGACATCTTCAACTAGATCAGGTCACTCAGGGCCTCGTCCAACCTGACCTTGAATGTTTCTAGGGATGGGGCTTCTACCACCTGTCTCAGCAACCTGTTCTAGTGCTTCACCATGCTCATTGTAAAAAATTTCTTCCATCTACTCTAAATCTCCCCTCTTTTAGTTTAAACCCATTACCCCTTTTTCTGTCACAACAGGCCCTGCTGAAAAGGTTGTCCCCATCTTTTTTATAGTCCCCATTTAAGTATTGAAAGGCTGCAATTAGGTCTCACCAGAGCCTTCTCTTTCCCATGCTGAACAAGCCCGACCCTCTCAGCATATATTTCTTCATAGGAGACAAGTTTCATCCCTCAAAATGTAGCCGTAAAAAGTTTTCTAACCAAATGTAATATTGCACATGATTTTTTGTGGCAACTTTGAGCCAGAGCTGTTGGGAATGTAACTGTTCATACTGTAAAGCTCCATAAAGCTGGTCAATACATATAGCTAAGAAGAAGACAGCCTTTACTTGTGATTATTTTGTAGTCAATACAATGAAGAGTTCATAAAGCAGAAACAGCATGACCTTTCAAGAACTGGCAGGAATGATGCCAATTTGTAGGGGCAAAATTTTTAATACAAGCAAAATATCAGCGCTTCTCCAATCATGCCTCTAGCAAGTGTCTTACAGACAGCAGTGTATCCCCTTCATATATTTTGCTAAATGCTGCACACACAGAGAGAATGTATGGAATTCATTTTTGCTGATAACCTGCAGCTCTCATGCTCTGATCCACCTTCTCTCCCCTGCTTCTTGCCTTGAATCATTGTAATGTTCAGTTTTCAGTATGGTGCTCGTTAGCTTGAGGTGTTTTCCCCTCACTGCAGTCCAGGAGAGGATACCACAGATACTAGCTAGAAGTTACGATGCACTTCTTAGATTAGCGTATTGCACATGATTTTCACCTGTTAATTCACCAGATAGCATCACCTATTTCTGTGCTTTAAGAAATAATGTTTTGAGATTTTCCAGGATGTGCAGAAACCCATGTTGAGTTGAACAAATACTTCCCTCCACCCCCTGCCAAAAAAATGCAGAGGGACTCAAATTCACAAGTTGATTGTGATGGAAACTGACTTTCTTCTTTTTTTATACTATTTAGACTATTTGTTCAGGCAGAAGCTGCGCTAATTTCTCTCTTTTTTTATATCTCATGCTTCCTAAAAGAGGAAGCTGAACTCTGATAAAAATTAGTCAGGGAATAAAGCACACGGCAATGATAGCTACAGTCTGATTTATGAGACTACCTCTTTAGCCTGCATACATGCTTACAGTCCCTGTTCTAGTTTTATTTAAGATATGTCAATACAAGAACAATGCAGGCGTTGTGAGACTAATTTATTTAGTGTGTACAGAGCAGAATAAAGTATGCAATTGAAAAATACGGATCAAAATAACTGAAGTATTTTGCATCTCCTGCGATATTCAGTTTACAACCCTTTTCTCATTAGTGCCATCATTTCATTATTTTATGAAATAATATCTTCAAGAAGTGAGGATGGCAAACTAATGCTTCTGATAAGAAATACAGTGAACTTCCAATTTCATGGCATAATCATCTGTCTTTGGCCTCATCAGTTGTTATGGAGGGTTGACCTTGGCCAGCTGACAGACACCTACCCAGTTACTCTCTCACTCCCCTCCTCTGCAGCTCCCTCAGGAGAGACCCATCTGTTTGGTGGGGACTCTCCAGGGGAATCTCTATGGGGGTAGATGCATGGACCCCCTTCTCCTGCTCCTCCTGCTCTCCCCTCAGGGTTCACAGGGCTGTTTCTCACTACCAGGCACGTTCTGCCCTTTCTCAGCTGCCCTTTCCCCAAGGTGTCTGCCTGTGGCTGAGGGCCTCGACTGGGCCCTGCGGTGGGGCCGCTGGGCCAGGGGCAGCCCTGGCCTCTCCCTCCTCACAGAGACTGCAGAGCCAGTAGACCCCACTGCTGGCATCTCAGCACCTCCACCAGGTAAAGTTTTAGAATCATAGAATCGTTTAGGTTGGAAAAGACCTTTAAGATCATCAAGTCCAACCATTAACCCAGCACAGTCAAGTCCACCACTAAACCATGTACCTAAATGCCACATCTTGTAGATGTCTTTTAAATTTTCTTTGTGTTTATATCTAAATCATTTTAAATTGGCTAGAAGCTTTTGTTTATTTGGTGAATGATCTTAATAAAAAAGTATCAACAAGCAGTGAACTACTGTAAAAGCTTTAAGTAAATGCTATGTAAATACATCAGATGCCACTGCAGATGCAATCCAGGAGCAGGAGTGATGCTTTGGATGCTTGTGGGAGGTGGACATGTTTGGAAGAACCCTCTGGAGGTGTGACATCATTATCTTAGTTGCAGTTTTTTAGGGTGCAAAAGCTTATCTTTTGCTATAATACAAATGGTAGTGCAAGGCAGGCTGACACTTTCTTGCCTACTGTCTTGTTTTTATTGGTTTCTACAATATTCCCCTTTACAGAGAGTGATTTAGACATGCCTCCTTCTGTGATGCACAGCTCATGGTGCTTGTTTTGTCCCTCATTTTTTAAATAGCCAAGTTTCAATTTTTTCTAGAAGTCTGTAATTGTTGTTATTCGGTTCAAAGCAATACTGAATACCTCATTAAAAAATGAAATAGATTATTTAGTGTTATGTCATCTAAAACCGGAAAATTTGGATTTTAAGTATGTCAAGATAAACTTTAGTTGTACTTACACTCCATGTAGTTACTACTCCATATAGTAACACACGCTCCATGCAAAGTTTGGTTTGGAACTCTATAAAAAGGGGCTCTTTTCCTTTATGAGTTTATTATCAGTAGAAATTAATTTTATCTAGGTTGTAATTGTGTGTTTTTCAGTTTCTTCTTTGTCAAATGTAATGAAAAAAGAGCTTACAAACAGAAAGAAAACTTTTCTCATGTTTAGTATATTAAGTCATCTGTTCTTACACTAGATTGAAGAAGCTTTGGTAGAAAAATTTCTTGCTGATCCATTTTTTTAAGAGGCTTCTGCCACTTTTATTCACACTAATGAATATTTCAAGAGTATTCCAAGGTATAACGCTCCAAGTTATTTCAGAATTTGATCGTGTATCTTAAACAAACACATGGAAGCAGTGGGAAAAAATATTCATTAAATGTTTAGTTATATCTGTTTGCCTTATTCATAGAAGATAATGTTCTTTTGAATATTTTGAAAATTTGTCTTCCATTATACTCCTGCTGATATGTGCATCCCACTTAATTTTTTAAGCAAATTATTGCATTGCATTGCATTGCGGTTTATTTTGGCAAATGACATTTTTCTAAGGTGACTTAGCTCCTTTCTCAAGGTGGAAAAAATGCCACTTGTAAGTGGTGCTATAATTTGGAATTTGCTTTTGCTAAAATGTTTGCTGCCTACTTGCTGACCCAACATAACCTGCCTGTGTGGTAATGACCAGAACAAACTAGTCCTCTTTTGCAGTTCTTCAATGGCAGTTTAATATGCCAAGCAGACTGGCTTCCTGCCAGCTGCTGGAGACAATGAATGAAATATATAAATTCTGGTGTATGAATTAACAGATCCATCAGCTTCACTGCTGTCAGTATCAGGAGGATGGTGCTCCCCTGCTGGGTTTGCAGTGCCTCTGTGATAATGTCTTCATCTTCTGTGCCTAACCCATATTCCAATGAGATTAGCTGTGAATTCACCTATCATGTGGGCCTTTTCTCCTCCTATTTTTTTTTCCCTTTTCTTGAAAATATCTAGCTCTTGATAAAGACAGAAATCATGAACATAATGTGCCCTTTGGGTTTGTAACTCATATAGTTAAATGGATTAATCCATTTATTTTCCTTCTGAACTTGATCACGGAAGCAATTAAGAGATATTCTTTATTAGTAAAATGTAGAATATGGCCTTTTGATGGGAAAGGTGAGTGATAACATCTGTAGTTAGATAAAATTATACCTAACAGTGTTGGACATTTCAGTAATTCCAAGGTTATATTTATGATATAAAGTTATTTTTTTGGTAATAGCTACTTTAGTAACAATGTCTTGTTATCACACTAAGATGATTTCATTTCTGCAGTAGCCTTCATTAAATGGTACATAATAAGCCTGGGAGAGATAGACACACAACACATAAAGAGAACAAATATTGGACTAAGTAAAATGTTAAAATGTTTTTTGTTCTTTGTAGGCTCTGGTCTCAATGACGGGCAGTGGCATGAAGTCCGATTCCTAGCTAAGGAAAATTTTGCTGTCCTCACCATTGATGGCGATGAAGCTTCAGCTGTTCGAACAAACAGCCCTCTACAAGTTAAGACTGGAGAGAAATATTTCTTTGGAGGTAAAAAAATGTCAAAACAAATATCTGCTTAAAATGCCATTGTCTTTTAATCTACATTATAAGTGAAATGGAGCTCTGGATGTAATTCATTCATGTAGATCTACATATGGTTAAAATGGCTAGGTTCTGCTCATCAAAATGTAAAACAGTAAACTTAATTTAACTTTTAAGAATCTTTCTATACATCCTCATCCTTGCAAAAGTAACCCTTAGAAATTCTGTACAAGAGTCAGTCTAACTTAGAATGTTTTCTCAAATCTTCTCTGAACATTTCAGAGACAATTCTCTGCAAGGGGAGACTTCCATTATGAGTTTAATTAACTGGTACTGGAAAGACAGATAAACTTATCTTTTCAAGTTTGGAAGCCTGAAGACAAAAAAATATCATTGTTCAGGACAGGTCTGAAACTTTTGCTGATTTCTTTAAGAGCTGTCATGATTGTCGGTAATTAAGAAGCTCTTACAAATTGAATATCGTTCAATATTTCTGTCTATTGCCAGTCCATATGCTAAAAAGAGTTCTTGTAAATTGTAGCTTGAATGTTTATTCCTCTTGATTTCCTATGTTACCATTTATGAAAATCAAACAAGTTCATAACTCTTGCATTTTAAAAATATTGTTTTTAATTTCTATATTAAAAGGCCATTTAGCATACAAAAATGTTTTTTATACTCTACTGTCTTATAGGAGAAAGTCATTAAGGTTTTTTTAACTCAAACATAAGTTATTACTTTTCATAGTGCTAGCCAGGTTTTTTTAAAACATCCAACTTAGTAATGACCTGAAATCTTTGTTCAATCAGAATTCTCAGTAAGCTCGTAAGCTAAAATAAAAAAAAAAGAGTTGTAAATTGTACATACAAACCCTTTCTTTTAAAGTAGAATTTATCATATTTTTCAAACTTACAAGATGCATATCTAATAAAAATAAAATATAAATGTGATACTATAAATAGTCATAACATTACTCAAGAGATAGAAAAGTTAGTGGCATATGAAGTACCCTAAGTAGAAAGGGAAAAAAAATTCTTTCAAGGTTATTGTAATTTCATTGTTATCAAATTAAAGTTGCTCCTTTGCAAGAGGTAAACATCTTGATCCTGCAGCATGCATCTTTTCCAATATCTGTAATTCAGCTAATATCCTGAATAGGGTTTTTTCAGTATATTGCCTCAAATGAGAGTTCTAGCAAACACTTGCCACATGCTAAAACCTGAAAATTATTTTGCTGTCAAAACATAATACCTTCAATTTGTCCACAGTCTAAGACATTCCCATATAGTGAAGTTATTAAACACACATAGGAGGAAATGAAAAGAAATGCTAAAATAATACATCCAGTATTAAATTCTGTTAATTTTGATAGGCGAAATCCCCAGACCATTATTATGTGTGATTGATTTCTTCTGAAATGTCTTTTGCCTCTGACTCTGGTTGTGAGGGATAGATTGTGTAGTTTTCTAGGTAGTACTTATACCCTGTCTCAGTCAAAATATGAGTTGATTTGTTGTCATTTCAGTTGGATTCTGAAATCTGCTTGACTTGTAATTGTTGATCTGAGCTTTATAATCCCTCCATCTTTCCATAAAAAAAGGTGTACATGTAGATATTGTTCTAGTGCAATATAAAAGTCAATAATGAATTTCCTGAAGTTTTTTGTTTTCCCTTATTAAGTTTATAATCTGAAACATTTTCTAAAGGTATATCTAAAAAATAACAATATCCTAACTACCATGTCCAATTTTATTTCAAAATAAGAAGTCTGTATTTGCAACACTGCACTTGTGCATTTTAAGTGTCTTAAGCTGTGAATCTGAGGAAGTTTTATTTGACTTGGGTCTGAGGAACCCATTTATCTTACTATGCTCCCACTATAATATCGCTATATATATTTTTGTTATTTTGCTATATATACCTGTTTATTAGAAATTGCTTTCAACTTAAATCCAGTATTTTGGATGCATATTAGAAACCTAATCTTTTTATTCACATCTACTTCTTATAAGGCAAAGGTATTTTTCTTCTATTCCCTCTCTATGTATGTGCTCTTCTGAACTTTTCTTTATAAGCAATCCAAGTTACAGATGGTCATAAATAATATTTTCAAGAAAAGGTTGTAGAGGTGAGACTAGTCAGGAACTTCAAACATTTGCACCAATTGCAAATTGTCAAAGAAGATGTTTTCATTGGTGTTATTAGGAGGAAGTTCAGCTAAGAAAGTGTCAAATACTTTTTTCTTGCAAATATATGTAATTGGTTAGGAAAGGGACAACTGCCTCTTGAATTGAGAAGATAGTATTTTTGGGTTTTTTGCAGATGGCAATCAGAAAGAATTATCAATTCTTTGGTGATGATATATTTTCAATGTGAAAAGGAATCCAGTAGATTTTTTGCTAGAGATCTGAATAGTGTAGTCACAGGTATTTTCAATATTAAACCTTTGTATTGTTAAAATTCAAACATACATCACAGATGCAGAAGTTAAACGATCAGTTGTAAAGATAGGAGTGTTATAATATTAATCCCGTCCCACTGCTATGTTTCTGGATCTTAGGAAAATACTGAGAAAGCTCAGTCCACTGAATTTGTGTTTAGAGAGCTTGTACAGTAATTCTAGAAGGCTCTGAAAGACTGTTCTGATTTAAGTTTTTCTAAGAAAAAGTTTAAAGTTGAAAAAAGTTTTAAGTTGAAAGAGATACCACATGTATGTAAATGTTTTGTTCTCCAAACTTTCCATTTCCCATTTCAAAATAAACGTTTCTATATTCTGGTCTCCTGGTGTCAATGTAGCAAATATATACTATAGGCAATGGTGTTGTCTTTGCTGAAGAAAAGTTTTAAAGGTTGCATTTCAGCACTGCAGTGCAACCTTTTCTCAAAAAAGTATTGGAGAATTTAAAGAGAAAAGAAACTACAAAAAAAATGAGTACTGCCTCAAAGTAGTAAGGCAGGCATTAGATCTTTTCTGTAAAAAAACCTACAGCTTTTACTGTGAGAGAAGCACCACATATCTGAATGTGAATTTTTAAGACAGTGTCTATTTTTCAGAAAAATTTTCATTTTCAGATATTGTTGTCATAATTTTGCACTGGCAATATCCCACAACATTAGCTTTATAATGAAATAGACAATCTATCAAAATTGGGAATGGATTAAAGGTTGAGTGGGCAAAGAAAACATTACTATGCCATATGTAATAATAAAACATTCCAGACAAATCAGAAATATTAAGCTGACTTCTACACAAACAGGTTCACAGTGATGTCACAGTGTGTTTACTCACAGTACTTTGATTATGACTCAGTCCAGTATAACTACATAAATAGTAGGGGGAATGCAGAAACATAGATGGTTGTATTCCTGGTATTAGAAATTTTGGCACAGGCAGGAAGAAGCTTGTGACTCAAAGTTCTCCCTCCTGTGCATGCAAACGGATGCAGTAAAGGTCAGTGAGATACTGAAGGTGTTAACAAAAGGATTGCTCATGGAGTGAAATGCTGTTATAAGTATTTTTTTTCCTTCCCTTGTGCCTCTCCTGTACTGTCTTCTAGCACTACTAAGATCCTCTCAAGAGACAGAGAGCAATGATGTTTTATTCAATTCTAAGAGTTAGGGGAAGCTGTACTAAAGATCAGGCTTTTCCATAGATTGCCTGAATGTGTGCTGGTGTATGTGGGAGGATGGGTGCTAATTGCCTATTGCCCTTCTGTATAACTATTCTTCTCTCCCCACTGGTTTTATTTTCCTTCTCTTTCTTGTCTTGAATTAGTTTTTTTTGGAAAGAAGTGAACTTCCTTTCCCTACTAAGCTCTAGAGAATGATGCTTCTTTGTTGTTTGCAATTATCTGCATAAAACAAAAAAGCAGAACAGAGAAAGTGAATCATGGAGTGAAAATGAGTCCATTAACCTCATTTGCACTATTGGAGATAAGGGACTTTTGTGAGGCGTCTTAAGCTTGCACCAAACTGCCTAATAGCTGCCTAGTGCCCAGAGGAAATATTTGATTAGAGACATAATTTTGACTTGTTTCTAATTTGCAGCATTTCTTTTCAGTTGTGTCTACTTTCCCTTTCCTTTTCACTGACTTAAGGATGGGAGAGTTTTTAGTATGAGTGCTAAATCTTCTTTGAGAACAAAGTTATGCAGTGGGCCTTTGTCAATCCACTGTATGCTGCTTTTTCTGACGCACAAAGGTGAATGGACTATGCAGTAAGTTTTCTATGGGACACCAGTCTATAGCATATAGAAAGTCCTTCCTTTCTGTATGACTGTACTAGATGCACTCTGGATGGCATCTTGTTCCTGGAATAGAATTTGTTTGTCTCTGAGAGTTGTGTTGCTCTAAAATCGCGTAGAATTAGAAGTGGTGGAAGGAGGAGGGAAGTCAGGTGAAAGAGAAAAAATACCTTCCTCTGTTTCACATGTGCTGGACTCTTCCATGTGTGCATCTTCCCTTTTTAAAGCCTGTCATGTATAACAAAAACCTTTGGATGGTGTGCCTACATTTTTTATCAAGTTATTTGTTGTTGCCAGTGTGTGAATTCATCATTAAGAGCTGTTATAGTCATGCTCAGACTTTCTAGGTAGTGTCACTGGGATTTCAAAAGCACTCAGACTATCATAATGACAAGTATTCTCACGTAGAAAGAGGGCATGAGATTTTTTGTTGCTCAAATTCAAATCTGTTCAGCAAAACTGATGTTTAGATGTTACATGACAAACCATGAGACTCAGCCAATGGCAACTCAGGTTATCTTTTACCTAATAAGGGAAACTAAAGTCCCTGCTGATATCACTCTCTCAAGCCTGCAGCTTCTCACTTATCAGTAAGTAACAATGATGCTGGGTTGTATTTACATTTCTGCATGTTAATTGGGTTTTTAATGTCAGAGCTTCAGTTTTGGTGGCCACTTGTTTCTTTTGCATGTATGACCTCAAGACAGCATGGTCAATTTTGCATTTCTTGTGGAAAGGTTGCTTTCAGTGTGATTTGAGATCTTTCTCCTTATGATCATAGCTCTACTTTAAGCTCAAATACAAATCCACGAGAAAAACAAGAAGCAAATACAAAAGAACTCAGAGTATTACGTGGTTTTGTGTATTGCCAGCACTTATCTTCAGGAATGCTCCCAGGTCAGTCCTACAAAACAATGATAAAGTCAAGGAATGGAAATGAAAGAATTGGAATGGGCTGTATTTTTTAACAACCCTTATGCTTTGGATTGTTAAAGCCAGAATGTTTCTACATCACTAGATGAGCAATGAATGCAGATATGCAGAATCTATAAACCTGAGCAAACCAAGGAAGTGTTGTTTTGGTAAGTTTTTTTTAAAAAAACAAAACAACAAGAAAACAACAAAAAAAAACCCCCAGCCAATTAAAGGCACCTAAACCCCACTCTGCTATTTAATACCTGATTCAAATTCTTTATTATCTCACCTACTTTCTTCCTCTATGAACAGTGAAATACAGCTGAACTCTCACTACTTTTATACAACTGACAGAGCTGAAGGGAGTTGATCAACATTGCCTGTTGACTTGAGTTTTATGCTTTTTTCATCATGTTTAAAGTTTTGTTTATTTCATTCAGATAATTTGAATATTAGATAAATGGGACCAGGCAAAAAATGGCAATATCCTGTGATTAATTTTCAGTAATGTCAGTAGTATTGTTAATGATGTTATAATATGCCAATCCTTCAACATGTTGTATACAACAGTATGAGCAGAAATGCTAGAGATTGATCTACTGATGAAAATCAGGTGCAAACAGAAAGCTGATACTTTGTGCAAGCAAATAAAAAATCAAATGTATGATAATGATAATGTGAGTTTAGGAATGGATATATGGGAGCATGAGTCTTCCTAGAATAACTTCAGCTTTTGTGCAAAGGCCTGTTAAGAGATGAGAAATGTCTGCCCACCAAAAAATGAATGAAGTTTTGAGATGTGCTCTCTACGTTATACAACATTAATCACTTCCTAAGCTGAAGAGTTAGCCACAGAGTGTATATCTAGAAGTTTCTCAAAGAAAATAAAGGAACTGAATCTTTTTTTGCTTTATTTTCTTGTAAGCAGTAAAGCAAATTTCAGTGTACAGCATATAAAAGAATTTAAATTTTAAAATAAATTTAAAAATTTTAAAATAAATTTTCCTGCTGACATTTAAAACCAAGAAAGAGCAAAGAATGAGGAAGAATGTATACTGTAGAGAATAAATCTGCATGGACACAGGAAGGAGTAAACAGACCTAATGCAACTCCATTGTCTCTAATTCTGCATGTATATGACTTATTTCCTTTTTCACTAAGTACAGTAGTCATATTGTTGCCTGAGTCTCAATTAGAAGCAAATTCTATTAAATCTCTGAGTATTACAGAAAATTCCATTAAAAATGGAGGAAATTCCCTACACAGTATAGCTCTCGACTCCAATGCGAAAGGAAAAGGGCTTGTAAAAATTAGTAACACTTCTTCTAAAATAAAAACTTTTGGAGAAGGAAATGTCTGGTGAATACCCAGAAGAGAGCTATTGGAGACACACTCAAAGGTGACAGTTATACCTGTATGTGTCCCTCTTGCTGTTGCTGTAGTAGGTCAAGCTACAAAGGTACCAATGGCTGAAAAAAATACATACAGAAGGGGAAGGACGGGTATTTCAGCAAGCAGTGAATGTTGGGAGGAACATTAAGCAGCACCAATCACTATACAGTGCTAATTAGGCCTCTGCAGTTTTAGAACACTGAAAATAGTGTAGCCCATTGATGGTATTAGGAATCACAAATACGTCTGTGTGAGTGTGTTGAGTTACGCTGTGAAAAATAAACACGTATGCTTTCCTGGTGTGTGAAAATACTCCTAAATAGAGGATGCTAATTAATACTCAAATAGCATAAATATTTGGCACCAGTAGGCTATGTTGTTTTCAGAGGCTTGTCTTGTTTTGGGGAGTGACTTACTGGTGTTTCTCAGTGGATTTTCCATAGATGTTAAAGTATCTGTGATTTTCCTCTTTAAAATAATAGAACCTACTCCAGCCTCTGCTTTTTCTCCAACGCCCTCTAAACGTGAGACAAATTCATTTCAAACATTGTGTTTCAATGTTTTAAGTAGATAAATGAGTACCTGTTACTAATGCAAACAATAAGCAAGAAGCTGCCTACCTGCTATTCTGGTGGTAGTCAGACAACTGACTTCTATGTTTCAGAAAATCTACCTTTCTATGTAATTGTAAACATGAATAACCTTGGAAATATGGTTTAATGAGCCATACATCCTTATAGATAAGTTTAGGAAGTGTGAATTAGATTACTGGACAGTCAGGTGGATTGAGAACTGACTGAATGACAGCTCAGAGGGTTGTGATCAGTGGCGCACAGTCTAGTTGGAAGCCAGTAGCTAGCAGTGTTCCCCAGAGGTCAGTTCTGGGTCTAGTCTTGTTCAGCATATACATCAATGAACTGGATGAAGGGGCAGAGTGTACCCACAGCAAGTTTGCTGATGGTACAAAATTGGGAGGAGTAGCTGACACACCGGAAGGCTGTACTGCAAGATCTGGAAAGACTGGGGAGTTGGGTGGAGAGGAACCTAATGAAGTTCAACAAGGGCAAATGTAGAGTCCTGCACCTGGGGAGGAATAACCCCATGCACCAGTACAGGTTAGGAGTTGACCTACTGGAAAGCAACCCCATGGAGAAGGGCCTTGGCATCCTGGTGGACAACAGGTTAACCTTGAGCCAGCAGTGTGCCCTTGTGGCCAAGAAGGCCCAATGGTATCCTGGGGTACATTAAGAACAGTGTAACCAGCAGGGTGAGGGAGGTTCTCCTCCCCCTCTACTCTGCCCTAGTGAGGCCCCATCTGGAATATTGTGTACAGTTCTGGGCTCCCCAGTTCAAGAGAGACAAGGAACTACTGGACAGAGTCCAGTAGAGGGCTATGAAGATGATTGGGGGACTGGAGCATCTTTCTTATGAGGAAAGACTGAGAGATCTGGGTTTACTTAGTCTGGAGAAAAGACTGAGAGGAGATCTTATCAATGTATATAAATACCTGAAGGGTGGGTGTCAAGAGGATGGGGCCAGTCTCTTTTCAGTGGTGCCCAATGATGGGGAAAAGGACAACAGGCACAAACTATAACACAGGAGGTTCCACCTAAACATAAGGAGAAACTTCCTTCCTGTGAGGGTGACAGAGCACTGGAACAGACTCCGCAGATGAAGTGCTGGGGCCTGGGCTGTGGACCCTGAGTTGGAATTAACCTATGGATGAGTCACAACCCAGCAGTGTGTTTGGTTCCCCAAGTGGTTCCCTAAGGCCCCAGAGGCAGAACCTGGCCCACCTGTGTGAGGCCCCAACTTCCCCCAGGTAATCATGGTTGGTGTGGTGGGCAAGTCTATATTAACCAGGAACCCACTGGTTTGAGAGAAGCAACAAAGAGCTGATCAGTTTGAAGAGAGTTCCTGTTGGGGGCAGGTTGCTGAGCTCTCTCTCAGTGGTGTGTTCCCCTTGCTGGCTGATGTAAGATGGCAAAGAACAAACAGATAAAGAATAAAAGATGAAGATATGTTTCTTGTTTGAGATGGAGAAGAGCAAACAGATGCTGAAGGTATGCTGAGGGGATGTTGCTGAGTTTGGTCTTGATCTGAGGAAGATGAGAGCTAGCAGCACACCAGAAAGGTTTATGGAGTTTCCTTCTTTCAAAATCCGTCTGGACATGTTCCTGTGCAATCTCCTAGGCCTTCCTAGGTGAAGCTGCTTTAGCAGGGGGGTTAGGCTACATGCATCTCCAGAGGTCCCTACCATTCTGTGAAATGCATTACAGAAGAGAAAAAAAAATAAATCAGTATGCCTTCTAAAACTTGCCAAAATACAGTTTGTAAAAGTGGGAGATAGAGCAAAAATATAAATATTCAGATAAGAGCCTACCTGACTGTCCTGGTTTTTCTAGGACAGAATCATAGACCAGCCATGGTCTGCAGGCCATTAGCAGCCAGGGCAGCTGACCTGAGTTGACTCACAGGTGTATCCCATACCATAAATATCGTGCTCATTATAAAGGGGGAAGTTTGCTGAGGATGAAGGGTTTCCTGCTTGGACTCCTCCTCTTCCTGCTCCTGAAGACTGCCTTTTTTGTGACTGCTGTACATTTGATGGGCTGAGTATAACTTTGTATACTTTAGATTGGTATTATTTTTGCTGTTTCATTAAATCTGTTCATAGTGTCAACACAGAGGTCTCCTCTCCTTTTCCCAATCCCCTTTTTCTGTGGGGGGAGGGGTCACAGGGTGATAGAGGAACTGATATAGTTGGGCCCTGGATATGGGCTAAACATAGACACTGAGTCATATGGTCTGAGCTGAGAATGATTCTCAGTGCTGATTGTAAGTACTGGCTCATGTATAAAACCTGACTGCAGCTCCAATTAAATTTATAATTACTGTCTGCTACTTCTACTATGTAAGCAAACTGCAGATAACCCTAGTCAGGTGTCTAGGGCAGGCTGTCAATTAAATCATTTCATGCCTACAGTCCCAGGATGTTTTTATCACCTTTCACTGAAGGCAATGAATCCCATCAAAAAAAAGTGGCAAGCTAGGCCTCTAACAGGGACACTTACTAGTGATGCTTTTCAAAATCATGATGTAGGTTTTAAGGGCTTCTGTCTTTCCAAAGGAAGAAGTTTATTGAATCTAGTTAGTGCCTCAGAGCTGATTTATCTGCATAAATTGGCAAAATCAGACACTAAAACAGAATGTCTGAAGCATTGTTTTTCTCTTATCAGTTAAGCGATGAACTTACCTGTATTAATATTTTGCACTGGAAAGTAACAAGTTGGAGATGCACAAATCTCTGATGTGGACTGCTGATGACAGCTGGCTTAAATTTATTACCTTGTCAGTGCCAAAGTATGTCTACTTTAAGTTTAATTTGGATTGAATAAGGATTTGGTAATGCAGCACTGAATATTTAATATTGATGATCTCTTTAGGAGGGAATTGAGAGTTAACCAGCAAACTGCTAGACCATTTTGGGTTATTGAGTCATGTTAAAGATGCTGTCATTCAGCTTATTCACTGAATGGGCACAATCTTTTTTTTTTTAATCTAAGACAGCACTTTATCTGATATTCGACAATTATCATAAATAACTGTTGAGCTGTTGAAACCCTGTTGTTTATGGATGAAGAGAAGAAATAGGGACACTTCTAAGAGATGATGGTCACTGTCAAGGTTATATTGTAAACTGGAGAGAAGCGAAACTACATCTGTTGCTGTGGCCATAAAAGATACTCTGTCTTTTTGAATTTGTCACTCATGATGGCAAGTGTATGCGTAACTTGAATGATCCTGAGAAGTTATTTTACAGACTTTCTGCTTCTGAACTGAGACCTGCATGCTTATCATTTGATCTTATCCAACAAATCCAAGTGAGGTTTGACACTGACTAGTAATACGTAATGACTGGAAATCCTTCAGTAAACAAACTTTTATTTATCAGTAAGAACAAGCTGAATAGTGGTGTGTTTGTGTAGGAAGAATCTTGCTTTAATCTATAATGACAAAAGTACTCTCTAGATGGCACTAAGGATATTTCCTTGTGAATCTTCTAAGTAGATGAAGTCTCAAAAAGAAGCAAGCTTTAATGATGCTTGGAAATGCTTCATGTGCTTCTTGCACTTATTTCACTTTCATCATTCTTACTGACCAGATTTCCCAAAACACTTTCTCTACTTGTGTGCCATGTTTTCAATCAGTTTTTTATTCCAACAGATTGATGTTAATTTTTTGGAAACAGTTTCTTATATTTGATTCTGTAAGTTGGAAGCTTTCTGTGGAGCTTTAGAATACAGTTGGTGATTTGTTGTTTTTTTTTTTTAATTAATTAGACCTACTTTTGTTTCACTGGCATCATAACCAAACTGAATGGAACTTTGAAAAGCAGCATTCAGATCCCATGTTCCCATGATTTTCATTCATAGGAACAGGTTGCCCAAAGTCTGGCCCTCCTGCTTTTTTCTGAAGCTCTCTCATTAATGCTTATTGTCTTTGCAGTTAGTGTTCTCCATGGACTTGATAAGAACTTTTCCTTGTTGTGTTTTGCTTGATTGCATTTTAAATATTGCCTTTTTTTAAGAACTTAGCTAAAGGAGAACAGAAAATGTGAGTATGAGGGAAAGTTTACCAGTTTTTAGTATTTGAATGTCTTAAGAATCATAATGTGTGTAAACAGTGCTCATGCTGTTAGTGACTCACAGTTATCATGTAGATACATGGTGAAAAAGCTTGAGGTAGCACAAAGAGATGGAGTACTACATACCTTGATGCATGCTGAAGAAAGGTCACTGAGGAATTATATAACTGGAATAATAAATGATTCTTAAGTCTTTTTGAGAATGGAGAGGCTCTTTTTGTTAGTTACATATTCAATTTTAAAACAGATTTTCTAATATTTATTATCTTAACAAAAATAAAACATGACAGGTCTTTGTAAATGCAGTAAGTGATCTTTTCTGGAATGTTACAAATACTAGCAACAAGATTGTAATCATATGCCATGCTAGTGCCCAGAAATAAAAATACAATGGCATTGTGCCCACCTATAATTTTGTAAGTGCAATTCTCATTTGGCTATATTTTGCTGCATAAAAATAGTGGTTCGTGGTTCTGCTTTTGAAATGTGTTCTAAACCACTAGAATGGACCTACAAAATGACACAACCATATATGTGTACATGCACACACATTAAGAAAATGTTTAATGAACTTTTTAATTTTATAAAGAAGCCTAAACACTTTCTCCTAGTGCCTCAGCATTTTGATGTTAAGATGCTGACTCCTTAGCTATTGCAATCTGCATGCAGAAATAATTCCTGAATGCCAGACAGGCATGTGAAATTTGAAGCTTTTAATTGCTGCTTCTGTTCCATATTTGGACCTGTAATAGACAAGTACTTAGATTAGAACTAGATTGGGACCTATGCAAGGTCTTTTTAGCTTTCCATTGAAGCCTTTCTGAGTTAGGTTCAGGCACTGTAGACGACACTTGTCCCCAAAAAATTGAGTTGGTGTGCATACATACTTTGTATAATTAATATTCTGACATCTGAAATGACTTTGTAATTAAAAATTGATAAAGGCAGATTTTAAAAAATAACATTTATGAGGAGAGTAGAAAAGCGATGCATCCAAGGATCTCCTTGGCAATTTAGCCGTAAGATTTTCATTGATAACATCAAAGAAATTTCACATTATTTTAGTCTTTTGAAAATGTTGTATACATTATAATACTGCTTTTAGAAATGTATTTGCATTTACTGTGGACTCCATTGTATTCTTTACATGAAAGTGCTTAAGAAAGACTTTGACTAACAAATGTATCCTTAGTACATCATTGCAGCTAGGCAACTATCCTAGTATTTATATTTTACCATTTGCATTTGTTTCCCCAGTCAAAAACAAATGTGTTAATAGCTCTGCTTGGCTTTCAGTGCTAACACAGATTTTACTGCGCTGAAAAAAAAATCTTTTCAAAAGGGTGATACTAACATTCAGGGTGATCTTAAGGAAATCTGTTTCTATCCAATGTAATTTTAAAGTTTGGAGTGTGACATACAGAATGTTTTTCCTTAACCATCAGTTTTTGTTAAACTGCTCTGAAACTAGTTTTATTTACACAGCTCACTCCATTTTCTGCTTTGCTACTCTCAGAAAATGCAAGGGCAGGAAGAATCTGATTATTACCAGTCTCAGAAACAGCCTTAGAGTTTACTGCTCTACAGATCACAATGACTGTGACTCACCTTTCTAATCCTATTGATCTGCAGTTTCATTAACTTTTCAACATCTCAGAAGCTTGCAAACTATAGGTAAGATGTCCTGCTTAGTGAAATAAATAGCAGTATTTTGCCTGTATCATAAGCCTAAGACTGTTTCAAAAAGAGTTTGCTTGTAATGAAACTAAGAGAATTTAGGAAATCTAAATGATCTATGCACTTCATAAAAATAAAATTAATTAGAAATGATATTTTAATATGTGTTTGGCTTACAATAAATATATATTGATCAAAAAAATCACTAGTAAATATATATAAAACTTTTTTTTAAAGTATGAGTCATCCCATTTCCTTTTTCTACCTCGCATTGTCAGGCCCTCCACTTAGCAAGCTGAGGTCAATACTTTAATCTGTGTGAACTTTATGGTGGTACTTTGGTTTTGTGCTTTAGTCAAAGCTTTTCTTCTTAATTTAATGCAGCCTGCTATTCTATAATGTGTTAAGTTATAATGAATCACTATTTATCATTTTTGCATTATTATTTCATCACTGAAATTCAGATGTCCTAAAAACTTTTCTTTAAAATAGTGGAATCATTTTGTATTTTGTATTGGACACTTTTAAGATTCAGCTGGACAGGATGCTGGGCCATCTTATCTAGACTCTGCTTTTCCCAAGAAAGGTTGGACCAAATGATCCTTGAGGTCACTTCCAACCTGGTATTCTATGAATATATGATCTCTGGTGACTAATTGTCATTTTTATCTTTGTTGATAAGTGTGCATTTGACTTTTTTGATAACTTGTTTTCTAGCCTAAATTAAAGATTGCAAGATAAAAGTAGATTTCCTTTTTTATCCTCCTAAAAGTCTACCCTGGGGGAAATAAAGCTAACAATTTGGAGAGGGTTCAATACATTCCAGCATGTCTGTATTTGACTCTTAGCAAGCCACTAAATATCTACTGTTCAGTTCAGCTACCTATAAAATGAGATTAAAAGTACTAATTTGGGGATGACTAATTTAAAAAGTTTCTGGACAACTTTATTTAGTTCTATTTGCAATACTTTTATATTAATTTTCCTTGAATATTCAAGTCCTGTTTTTTTATTACTAGAAATAATTATTGAAAGCTCATTTTAAGCCCCATTGCATATTTGCTGGAAGTGTTTTATTTTCATTTGTCAGTTTTGAAATTTGAGGTGCTGTAATAACAATACGACATGAAAAAGAAGGAGTTTTATGAACAAATATGGTGTTTGAAATGTAAGTTTGTTAGAATTATAAAGGTGTTTAAAATTGTTTGTCCCCGTTTTGGAAGGCTTACACACTTTCCAGATGTCATGAATTGCAAACTGTAGATATGTATGTGGTACACAAATATCATCATGTGATTTCCAGTTTGACATGTTAGTTTCATAAATGGCCCAATCAGATAACAGGGACAGTAATATGTGAGTTATGAACAAAACTAAAACAGAATTATTTTTTAGTTGTTAATATAATTTCAGTTTCCAGCTTGAAAACAAATTACTTATTTACTCTCTGATGAAACAAGGAAGAAATAACTTGCTATAATAAATTCATGAATTTTATCATATCCTTTATGAGCAGTTTGCTGACATTTTTCCCAAGGAAAATATTTGTTGGATGTGTATATTCTGATAAATTACTTTGGGTTCCACTTAAATATTTGTAAGTCAGTTTAGATTTAGAAGAGAATGACACAATGCAAATCAAATTTTCAGTTATTGTTATTGATACTAGTGTTATTACATATTAATCATATGCACAAGGGGTAAAGATGACACATCCAGGAATATTCATTTCAGTGCATCTTCAAAGTATACTCTTGAAAAGTAATATGACTGAGTCTTCCTGCTTATTAATATATTTTTGACAAGCAGTTAATTTACAGAGATTACAGAAAGATTTTATATTATTAGATACTTTATTAATACAAAGTGGAACTGTATTCAAGAATGAAATCATTTAGGTAAACAAAATACAATGACTTTTTGGTTTACTAGTAGGCAGGGACAATTTTTTTTACACTTAGGAAAGGCTAATTTTTTAACTCAAGAAGAATAAGATAATTGCTATTTTATAATTTCCTGAGAGTTTCTTATGTCTCCTAAATTGCAGTTGTATTGAAAGGGAGGAAAAGGAATATACTTCAATATTTCAGGCTCATTATTAGGCTTATAAAGACAGATACACTTGAAGAAAAACAAAACTTGTATTTCTTCTAAGGGTTTTGTGCCATGGAGTAATTTTCATATCTCAGAATCTTACTTGAAATTGATAGGTGGTGTTAACTGGCATTGAAGGCTTCAAATATGCTGCTTTGTGTGTATCGGTAATGAAACAGATTCAACCTTAGAGGTGGCAAAGGGATGTACCAGTGCTTCACAACTAGGCTTTGTGAGGTACTGACACTGCTGAATTTTGTAGAATGATTGGGAAAATATGAGTGACAGAGATAGATGAAGTAATAATTAGAGGAAGAAAAGAGTCACGTCATACTTAAAATATCACTTTGGATTCTATGAAAACTCAGTCTTAAAATGTTCACTCTTGCACTATAATAGAAATAACGTTAATTAAGCTGCTTAAAGCATTACTGAAAAGTGTTTGGCTCTGTGATCAGAACACTGTATAGTTTACAAAACAGAATAAATGCAGTGGAAATCAATGATTATTTTTTAATGTATTGTTTTACCAGGCCTGTTGATCAACATGAGCAAATTGTGTTTGCAGGAACAGTGTAATTGAGGAGATACATGTCACTTACTGTGCCCTAACTTCATGTTAATGCCAAGTGATTAGAGGGCCAGACTATAGTTAGTCTTTTATTCCATACTGTTCATTTGCATACATTTTTCATAAAAATAAGCTACCTTTTGTAGAAGTTGGAAGTTGAAGGATAAAAATTATTCTGATTTTTAAGCGGTCTTATTTCAGTCTGTCTTGGAAGCTGAAGGAAAACTGATGCAAAATAATTTGTGATGTATGAAGGATGTGGAACTCTGCAGATGCTAGTACCGTTGCCCTCTGCACGTGTGAAATATAGATGGACAAAGGAGAGTGTAGTCAAGTCATTTCTGGTTCTAGACAACATAATCTAAAGCTGTAAGTAGTCAGTTGTTCATAATTTCCAGTGAAATCACAACTAATGTCCTGACCTTCAGGACTTTGCTTTCTGACTTCATAGCCATACTGCTGTGTCTGCACAGCCTTTCTACAGGAGAGGCAGAACCAAAAGCCAGTTAAGGGGCACTAAAACAATAACAGTGTCCCATAACCAACACATCTTGTGGGTTTGTCATTGAGGCAGTTTCTTTATAGAGTTCTTGCTCCTCACTGTCTTTTGACTTAAAACTAACAAATGTCTTTGATTACATTTTTACTCTTAAAAAATGATCTTAATTTCTTCTGGGCTTTTTTAAAGTCATTATTCAGACTACATTATAGACAGGTGGTTATGGTGCCATGTACTTACTCATTTGTCAGTGGAAGGACCTTCTTTTCAAGCAAACATCTTGTTCCTATGTAAATCCAAGTCTGGACAATGTGTGCTGATACACCTGCATCTTCCCTTTCATTTGGTTCATCTGATTCTAGGAACACACTAATTTCTTAAATAACTGGAATGGATTTTTGAGATTGTGCCTTTGCCTTGTATACTGTCTTTACACATTATCAGGTTTTTTACTTAAGATTGATTATGAGGCCCTGAATTTCTTAGGCAGCATTCTTCCTGCTTTTCTCCTTGTTACTTTTCTTCCTTCCCCCTGCTTTTTGACTCTATCCTCCTCCCTTCTTTCCCAGCACACTGCCCAGTATCTCTCAATCAAGGTGAAGAGATGAATGACTTCTATTGCAAGAAGAGAGCATGAAGCCTGAGCACAGTGCACTATAATTTGTCTTCTAGCTGAATGTAAAGCAGGCTCTATCACCCAAGCTGCCAGGCAAGGTTGAGGGATGGTAGCTCTAATAGGTTTATCATGTGTTCTCATCTCTAAGAAAGCTAAATGAAAACATAAAGTTCCCAGGCATTGGTTGAGTACATACTGATAGCATATTATTGCTGGCACTAAAATTTAGATCCACACTGAACTGTCAGCACCTTTTTCTTTTAAAAGGGACGGTATGTTTGTACTTATAATCACAAAGACAGCCATTTGAAGGAAGGTATCATATGTCAATACAAATTAAATTTAAAATGTAAAATATATTACCAAACAACAATTCTTCTCTTTTTTTGGATGAAGGCAAAAAAGCTGAACTTTCAGGTAAGCATACCCCATGTGCACACCACCTCAATGAATTGTTAAATTACACCTTGGTGTATGGGTTGGAAAGACTGATTCTAATCACAACCCAGAACTGAAAGTTTACACATTGTCATGAACAATCAGAGAGACTGCAGGAGAATCAGCCTGTGAGACAGAAGGAAAAAATATAGATGAGGAAGTGTAACATGCAGCTGCCAACATAGTCTTACCACCAAACTTTCTAAATTAACTTCTATAATTTCTCATGTGTCCCCCCTCCCAATATTCTTTAACATTTTGTTCGTTTCATCTTACTTCATGTCCTCTCTCTCTCTGCCTTTATGTAAAAATACTTTTCAATCCAGGATGGGGGGTTTTTTGTGGGTTTTTGTTGTTGGTTTTGGGTTTTTTTTACTTCTGAAAAAATGTGCTTATAGCTCCACTTAGGAAAGATTCCTAAAAGATTTAAGTACAACTGGCCGCTTTTGGCTCTAGTAGAGTTTTTACTAACTTTGCTATAGTGATAAATCTTGTGGAAAACACAAATGGAAACTTAATCGAGTTGTTTCTCCCTGTGCTTATTTTTGTTGTACTTCAAACAGACCAACACTGATGAATCATGAAATGGCTAATTACAGTATTTAATAGGTGAATTACACCTACAGCAGGGGCTATTTCAGATCTAGCAAAAAGGAATGAAGGTGCAAGCAAAAGGTCAAATGTAAGGATGGCAATTCCCAGAGGTGAGGCTAAAAAATGCATTACATTGATATTTTTAGATTGACAAGAGTTCCATAGAAGGAGGAACTAACTAGTCTGTGCTGTACTTTGTTTATGCCTTAATCCAGAATGTTGCTGCTGTTAAACTTTATTTTCCTCTCCATGTCCTAGGAGTACATCTTCATAGAATCATAGAATNTGTGAACCAGGTGCAGGACCTTGCACTTGGCCTTGTTGAACATTGTGAGGTTGGCATGTGCAACAGTGGGCAGATTTTCCTTCTCCCAGTCCCTGTCTTTGCCTTCTGCAACTTGGGTAGTGTGGTTAGAGCCTTTACCGTTGAAGACTGAGGCAAAGAAGTTGTTGAGTACCTCAGCCTTCTCCACATCCCTTGTGACTAGGTTTCCTATCTCCTTCTGGTAAGGGCCCACATCTTCCCTAGCTTTCCTTTTATCACTGACATATCTGTAAAAGCTTTTCTTGTTGCCCTTGATGTCCCTGGCCAGATTTAATTCTACCTGGGCTTTAGCTTTCCTAACCCGATCCCTGGCTGCTTGGGCAACTTCTTTACAAAATTGTAAAGAAGGAGGCCACTTGTCCCTGCTTCCACTCTCTGTAGACTTTGTTTGCATCTTAATATGCTCCTTGATCATCCAGGCAGGCCTCCTGGCATTTTTGCCTGCCCTCCTCTTTGTTGGGACACATTGCTCCTGGGCTTAGAGGAGGTGACCCTTGAATACTGATCAGCTTCCTTGGGCCCTTCTCCTCTCTATTTCCTAGAATACATACTCTATAGATTACTAAAATAGCCAATAAATGACTATTAAATTTAAGAGGATGTTCCTTCTTCTGTAAATGAATTACTAAAAACTTAACATTAAGCATCTGAGTGTATACCTCTAGGTATCCACTTTAATTTTCACTTTGGAGGAGAGTTGGAGGGTGTCTCTTCAATTCCTGTCCTGGCTACAGTACTCTGTAGCAGACCTGGTAGAATTTGTGTTCCTGCAGTTTTCTTTTTGGAGTGTAAGACTAGTGGGTCGTAAAATGATACTATTTGCTTTCTTTCAGTAAAATGAAAGATTCTAGAGAAAAAGGAAGACTTAAAAAAACCCCAAACAAACCCTATCCAAATAAGCCCAAAACCAAAGAAGTTTGTCTGCTAATGTCATGCTGCTCTGTTTACCTGAACTCAGATCCCCACAGAGTTGTGACCTTCCCTCAGGTAAAGGGAACTGCCTCTGTTTACAGAGCTCTATCCTATTTCATCCTACCAGTTGTTGTGTGTGTTTGCCTGCACTCATGGACTTGCCATGTTCTATGCAGAAGTTTTTAAAGTTTGACTGGACAGAGGGCAAAATCATCCAAGCTAATTGGTACTGTTCCTTAACTCTCAAATGTTTGGTGAGAAGAGGCTTTTGCCAATGTATTCTTTCCTGTCTTTCCCCCAGACATCTTTGCATTAAACCATACACTTCCACAATTCATGCAATTCTCAACAGTCATATAACATCATTTTTATAAATTGCTGCAGAGCTGCTCTAAAACCACCATCCTCCTGTAATAGCCCTGAGATATGTAGGTGTAGGTCCATTTAAATCCCTAGACCTGACTGCTTGGGCTGTTTATTAGGTCCACAACGAAGAACCATGCTTACATGGCCTGACATTTGTGTCTCCAGTAGATGAGCAGTAGCTACATAATGGGAAATAAATGTGGAACAAAGAGCAGTGATGTGTGGTGGAAATAAAAAATGGCCTTAGGAACTACCATGTGGTTTTTCTGAAGAAGTTATATGTAGTTAACTCCTTTCATTTTTAGAAGGTAGCTAACTAGGTGATCCATTGAGTTGCAAATGCATTAAACTATTGATTTCTTGCTGAATCAGTGTGGGGCAAAACTAGTCTGTAGCCCTAGAAATCCAAATCAGTGGAAGTTCTTCTGGCCCTGAAGAAAACAGGTAATTAAATAAAATATGTAATAATAGTGATGATGAGAAGGTTTAATCTCACAGTATTAAATAGTGCAGAGAAGATGGATGAGAGCTGAACTTTTTAACGAAATAAGGAGGAAAAACTCCAGTATAACACCCAGCAAATTAAAAATAAGAGAGTCAGGGTCCTGCAGCTATTAGATTAAAGTGTTCATCTTCTGGTACACTTTTCAAGCTTGTATTTTACTCTCTGTTCTTAATTTCTTTGGGAGCCTAATTCTTTTCCCTTTCCTGTGTGTTCTGTTGAGGACATTAGCTCCTTTTTTCTTTTTTTTCTCCCTTCTGCAGTTGATTTTCTTGAAGATGGGTCATATTGACATCCAAACCTAGAAAAACCAGACATCAGGAGTTCACAAAACTGTTGCTAGTGTTTTCTGTTATTCAGAATTTGGAAGTGCAGGACTCTGAAATACCAAACTAATCATTGCTGTTTACTGAGTGGACTCTGCAGTTTCTTAGAATAAGGTTGTGCCAGTGGGGTAGCCTCAGATGATAGAGCCTCATCACAATAGTGGTCCTAGAGTGTTTGCTTTTCTCCTGTCTCCTACACCTCTCAGAAGTTGGGACTATAAAAGGAGATGCAAAGCAGTAGCCTCCTAACTTACATGCAAATATGGTAGAGAATGTCCCAAGAAATGTAAAACATATTTGATTAATATAAGGAATTATTGCTAAGTGTGCTACCTCCTTAATTGGGATTTGATTAATTAAAATCTTTCTTTACATTATGTTTAATAGTTTGTCAAGAACCATAAAAAACAATCTTTGCATCCTGGTACTGTACCATTTAAATGTTAGAATTGTCTTTTGAAAAAGCAGAAAATATTATATAAAACTCCCAGAAAGGATCAGATTGCCTGAGCTGTGACCATTTGTGAAAAAGGTTCTCCCTGTAGGTAGCTAACAATAACACAAACTGAGCTTCAGACCCTTATCAGTCTGTTCCAGAATATTTACTTTGTTTGAAATCATTGAGAATGTATTGTTGGTAAAGGTGCTTGTCATCTTTCTTGACTTATCAAAGGTTAGTCATGCAAAAGCCCATTTATAGTCATAGTTATTAAAAGGTTTTGTGAAGAGGTTAATGCATGTCTGTCCTCTGGTTAGACCTCATCTGGGACCTTGGTCTAATGTTTCCTTAGCTCATGAATATTAGCCTTTATTTTTAATAGACCTAACACATATGGAAAATCATCTCAACTACTTGTCTCTTGTGGGGAAAAGTTTAACTGTCAAGCAATAGCCTCAAAAGCCTTTAAAATTGGATCTTGTTCTGCAAAGAAACATGTTTATGAGCAGCTTTTCTTTTCCAAAGTGCCTACAGCCTGCATAGCTAAAATGAGCACTGCTTTCATAGCCTATGTTAGATGTGTTCAGCTACCAGGAACCTCTGAATGGTTTCTTGGATCTCAACTACCACAAAAAGCTGTGACTTCGGCATCACAATTTTCACTTGTCAGCTGCACAATTTGACATAGGCAGTTTAGTATTCTTGACCCACTGCTCACCATTTGCCATGCACTAAAAACAGGAATACATGGAGAGCCCTCAAAGAACTGATGGTTCATCTCATGTAGGAATATAACAAAGTATTTTCAAGATATAAAGGGAATGTTGTTTTAGTTGTCACTGTCCTGCCTTTCGTAAACTTCCATGAATTCTGGGAAGGATCATACAGAAACTCCATGCCTCGTTCCTTTTGGAAAGTGATGGGGAAAGAGTTGTTGCTTTCATCAAAACGTGCGCTTGTGCTTGGGACTGCCCACTTTCTCTTTCACTCAGCACCTGCTCTCAGTCATTGTAGTTTCAAGGTTATTGTATTCCCCACCAGCTTCTCTGAATTATTTTCCCAATCTGGAAAGATGAAGTGGTGGAACTGTAACTCCATACTTTGACCTGTAATGGAAGGGATGGAGTGCCCTCCTGAGCCCTGCATCAGTCTAAACTGTATGATAGGAGATCACATATGCAGAAATAATCTCAAAGAGTTTAGGTTTAACTTCTCTGAAGTCTCAGTTTCAGTCTAATTGTCTCAATACATTTCTAGGTATCCATATGTTAAAGGAAAGCAATAGTAGATGATTGAATTAGGACACAGGTCATAGCAGTAGGAACTCTAAACCACCCGCAGCCTGCAATATTTGTGATGAGTTACTCGTGAAGGACTAAAACAGTCTGGTAAAACTACTGGTTTACTCTGTTCTCTTTACTGCTCTGCTCTCTGTAAGTGAATTTTTTCTTTATCCAGTGGGTTTTTGGTGGTGGTGTTTTGGGGTTTTTTTTTAGTAATACTTTTCATCTGTTTTAAATCGTATTAAGAGGATGAACATAAGGGAAATCAAATTTGTCAAAAACTTGGGATGTGCTGTAGGAACTATAAGGAAAGCAGAAAGCTCTGTTTCGGCTACTAAGCAAAGGAACTAAAATTTAGAGTGTAGTTGGTGAAAAGAAGCATTCCTATCTGCATCTAATCAGGTATCTCACAGACATGATATAAATACACTGAGTTTTACAAAGACAAAGTATAAAACCACTGCTAAAAACACAGGGCCTGAAGTTACATATTTTGCAATGACAAAATTATTAATTTTTCTTACTCTCTCAGTGACTGAAGACAGTCTTAATTTAAAACCTAGTGCTTTAAAGAGTAAGTACCATGTGAAGTCAGAGCAGATGAAAAAGGAAAACTAATAAGTCTAATTTGGTTGCTCTGTTACTTTGACTGTCTTTTAGTAATGATGCTTTTGGGGGGTTAAATGCAAAGCATCTTTGACATATTTAGCTATGTAAAGTATTTGCACTAAACCCCAAACCATGTTTAATTAGCTTGGTTTCATTAAAGGCACCACACTCAGCCTATTTCATTTCAAGGCTTGTGAATCTCCTCTTAACACAAACCATTTTCACTGGAGAGGGATGGCTAGTAATACTAACCATCACAGTTTTCACTGGTGGGGAGAATGAGATGGAACACAACAATCTCTGTGAGTTTCACTCTGAGGCAGTAGTTTTCTTTAGATAAGTTGTGTAGGTGGACATATGCAAGCATAAGCTTGAAAATACTCATACAGTCCAGTGTAAATTAACCTGTTGAATTTTATATATAAGCATCTTTCCTCTTAAAAACCTGGATAGGGCTAAAATGTACTGTGAATAAAAGAGGTTGTTAACTGAACTTACATGATGATGTACTTGATATTACAGCTGGAACAATGTCGTTTTTAGGAACTGGAAAGAAGAAACCAAATGGAAAATGCACTGCCATTTTGTAAAACTTGAAAGAGGAAAATCTTTTTGTTAATACATTTCCTATCTTTTCATGACACCAGATGCAGTGCTGCATAAAGTTTGGTGAATTGCACTGTCTGTTTCATTTCAGTCTATCACCTCTATTGTCATGTGTACCATCTTATCTAACATCACAAGGTGTTAAATGATGCCGCTCGTACCTGGGAGTGACGATATATACGTCTAGGGATCAGAATGCTCAAAACATTTAGCACAACATATGCTAACTGTGGAACTTTTCTATGTGAAAATACCCAATTTAGCTCTGAATAAAGCAGCAAAAGAAAACTCCACAGCTGGCACTCTTCATCTCTCCTGATCCCAAGCGGCAAGCTAAACAAACAGGAAAAAAACCCTTCTGTTCTCCTCCTTCTCTCCCTACCCTCACTGATGAACCCAGAGTTTTAATTGACACATTACAAAATGCAGGAACAGAATGCTGACACGGTTTATTTATTCCAGATACCTAATGACATTGGTGGGTTAGCCAAGATGTCCACTAATTCCCATATATGCTCATATTTGGGCAGCTGAGTATGATCCAAGAACAAAAATATTTTCAACTCTGTAGGTGCCAGAAAGCTGATATGTTGAAATGAAGTGGCCTAGCTAAAGGCTTTACAAACTGTGAATTGAGAATTTTTTGCATGTTCGCTTAAAAAAAAATTGAAAAGTTGGATGAATAATGAGACTACAGAGTTTGCTTTCAGTACTGTCACATTCTGCATGGTGAAGTCATTAAAAAAAACTAATAATTAAGAACTTCAGAAGGATCTTAAAAGATTGGTGAAATAATAAACATAGATGAAATTTTACATAGGGGAAAGTTGAATGATGCACAAAAAAGCAGTCTAAACTTGACAAAGTTATGGGCTCTAAGATGACTTGCCATTTATGAGTGAGTTCTTGGGGTTACAGTAGAAAATATAAAACCAGAACTCTGTAGTGGTTAAAGTAGTTGATGTGATTCATGAGGAAAGGCATAGACAACAAATGAGAGAACAGCACTGCATAAAGCTGTAGAATACCTATGTCTTCAAAACAGAAAGTGACATGATCAGAGTCATGAGACACCTTCTGTACAAGGAAAAACAAAAATGGGCTAAGGCTGGAAAATGTGGCTGATGATAGATTTTAAAATCAAAAGTGTCAGGGTGAAGAGGGATTAGTTCCCTTCAGTACAAGAAGTGGGAGACTTCACATGACATTAGCAGGGGTTTGTCTCAAAACTCAGAAAAGGAGGTGAACATGCATATGTTGTGTAGTCAAGCTGTTACACTCCATGCCATGTGATGCTGGGGATGATAAAATGTGACCAAAAATAAATTGTAATTTTTCCTTTTATTCCCACTGAGAGCTATTAAAAAACAGGCAGCACCTCTGACTCAAGAATTCTCATATCAGCAACTTTCTGAAGGTCAAGAGAGAGTTGTGGAGAAATATCATTGCACAGCTAGGCACTGCTGAGAAGAAGGTTTTAGGATGAATAGACCACTATGGCATTTCTTGCCTATGTAAAACTTTGCATGGACAAATGCTTCTGTCCTGTGAGCTTAGTGGAAGTGATGTGAAGCTGGTGTATTCACAGTCAAGAATGATCTAGTACCGTCTTTCTTGGAGGCAATCTATCAGTCTAAACCATGCTATGTGCTAAATGTATTCAGTCAGTTTTCACTCAGTTTGAAACTTTAGCAGAGCAAAAATTCATCTTTTTGAAGTGTTTTAAAAGGAAGTTCATGATTGCCATCAGTAAATTAGGCAAGTTGAGTTTGATAAGATTTTAAATGTGCTTTCAGTCCTCTATTGTGAGATTCCAGAGGACAATTATTTCTTCCTCCTAGGGGACAAGTCTAACATCTGAGCTCTGCCATGGCTCATTTCTGGTACATTGAAAGTGCCATTTTAAAGTTTTATACAACTGAGAAGAAAGTCTGATAAAAGAAAAATAAACGTATCCCCATGGTTTATGCTTTGTGTGTATGGCTGACATTGCCACTACAGTCAGCAGATTTAAAGATGCCAAGTATTTCATAGCCCATGCACATGATAGACTTTACTTAAAACATATGAATGAAATAGGTCCTGATCATGCCATCTGTCACATGGCGCTTATCTGAGTGAGAAAGTTCCAAATAAAAGGGAGATGAGGCCAAATGGCTCAAAGTGCTAAAAATATATTTTTCTGTAAATAAGCAGCACATCAAACACTATGAATTTTGTATACTCATGGAAATAGAGAAGGTGGAGAAAGTACACTACCCTGAAGGAACAGCTGTTGCAAATGTCATGCTATATAAAGATGGAGGCTGTTGTCCTGGTGCTCCTCCAGGCCTCTTTTCCAAGCAAACTCACATAAAGATAGCAATATGTAAACATTATCCAGGTATCACAATTTTTATTTTCTGTTTCACCACCCAGTGACCCTGTAGAACATCAGTTCTGTTGTCCCAGTTGGCCTTGAATGCATCATTATGTTGTGGCACCATGGCTACATGCTGCTTTGGAGTCTGCCAGCTACTTGAGCTTCTCTGTTCATCTGTGAAGGGTATGGGCCTCAGGAAGAAAACGATTGGATTGTATATGTGCACTCCAGAACTTCTGATACTTTTCTAGTATCTTGTATTCTATATGCCTGCATACTTCTCCTGAGCAAGTGGCCTTCACAATTCATCAGGCTTTGGGGACTACAGATAACAGTTTGAGAGTTAAGTATGCTTTTAGCATTTATGTAGTCACATTTTGTTACCCACATAGCATTCTGCACCGTGATATCCACAGCATATCTATGTGTTGTGTGAAGAAACACAAGCAGTTTTCTTTTGATCCAGCCATCTTACCTTCAGCTCCACATCCATTATTTAAGGAGAGAAATACTACAGAGGAATCATAACAAAACAGTAAGAAACCTATTTTCACACTATCTGGAAAGGCAGTAGCCATCAGCTGCATGGGGTTTGGATTGATACACACATTTGCCTGGCTTTTGTCCTATATGAGGTTGGTGCTTCAGCTTTAGCATAGCAGGAGATGAGCTATCCTGCAGGAAGTCAGACTGGGGTACCAGCAGTAACCTGCCTGCGTCAGCACAGAGCTCAGCTTGGCCTAAAGCTTTTGCTTATGTAAGAGAAAGAGGCAAACAGGGGGCTTACTGCTAAAGGCCCCTGATTTCCATGTTGTTGTAGTTTGGCTGCTACTGTCACAGGAGCTAGCTTATTTATAGCACTAATTGCAGTCTTGGTGTCTCTGCATATGCTTCAGTGACTCCAGAGGAAGATGTTCTCTTTCAACCTACTCACTCTAGTTTTGATGGGATTTCTTGCACAAACAAGTACTTTAAAATGTTTCTGGCGGATTTCTGGGGAAGGAAGTCTGCCAGGCCTCTTTAACTGAACTGGGCTTAGACAAACAGCACTAATAAATGGGGTGGGGATATGCATTCTTTTGGAATCCTGTAGCATACAGCAGATATCAATTTAATTCTTTGTAATGTCCATTGCATGTTTTTAAAGTCCTGCACCAGTAATGCTACTGGAGATGGCTATTGGCTTTAGATATCAGATACAAAATATTTTTCTGTAAAGAAAATCCTCTTGGTGCCGCTGTGCTCTGACTGACGTTCCCCTCTGCTCATTAATAATCAAATGTCACAGATACTCTCATGTCAGCTTCCCAGTTTTGCTGTTGTAAGAAGCTGGTGCATGCAGGCTGGACAGAGACACTCTGATGTGTACACAGCACTTTTCTGGTGTTAAAACTATTCCTCACTGCATCTTTTAAGGTAAAATAAAATCCTTGGATTCCCAGCTTTAAATTAGCCCGAGTAAGTAGAAAATATGTGCACATGTGTACTTCTTAATGAAAGAAAGCTTGATAATGAAGAATAAGCAAATTATTGTATTGTGTAGGCAGTAATTGTTTTCATCATATTGCAAAATTATGTCTTACATTTTGTTTTGGGAAAATCAGTCTTTGCTCCTTTATAATTTAAAAATAAAAATGAGGTACAAAAATATATAAATCATTTATGCATGTGAGGTACTTTCTTGATGGAAATCGAATTGCTTTTGGATATGCAAGTAGCTACCTCCAAAATAATTGGGGTCACAGTTAATGCAGTTCCTTAGATCAGTCTGTGCAGACTACTGTCCACAGGAATGCAAAATAATGACCTGAGCAAATTGTCTCCATTAATGCCTTATCAGATGTGATATACATTACTAAAGCCTGGAAAATAGATTTCTCTCTCAGAACATCATCCTTGATGGAGAAAATTAAGACTTTTTTTTTTCATTCATAAAGGCAGCAGTACATTAGCATGCACTTCAAACCATTCATTTATAAAAGTAGAAGGGTGTGGATGCTCCATCCCTGGAGGTGTTCAAGACCAGGTTGGATGACGTCCTGGGTGGCCTGGTCTAGTGGAAGGTGTCCCTGCCGTGGCAGGGGGTTTGGAACTAGATGATCTTAAAAGATCCCTTCCAACCTAAACCATTCTGTGATTCTATGAATTATGGCTAAATTCTGTGTAATAAAACTTTCAGATATTACCACACAAGTACTTAGCAGTAATTAGCCGACTATTATTTTTATTTTTTATTTAATATGTGATGTGGCAACAAATGAATTAATAAATAGTTTTGGCAGAGAAGAAAATCCTCAATTAATGGTGGTAAGAGCAAGTTAATATATACCTCAGTATATGAGTCCCTAGATATCCATGTATCTCATTTCCATGTGAAGAGCTGGTTAATGTATATTGCTCTTGCTGGTCTTCTGATTGTTAAGACTTGTGCATATGCTAACCTATCCCATCCATACTGCTTGTTGACACATAAAACCTCTTAACATCAAGAATCACTCCATAGATCTATTTTTCAATTGCCTGTTTAAATCACTTTCCATAACAAAGTTTAGTCAGCTGTGTGCTATTACCCCAGCTGTGATACCATGTGTCTCTGGATATAGGGACTCGTTAGTTAAGCCTCTGTGTGTGTGATCTGGGTTTCTTGGCAATGACTTTTTTCTCATTCAGAGAGCTGTTGGTAAATGAGTGACTAAAAGGAGTCTAGCCATTTGTGTTGTAAAGATTTTGATATTTCTGGTAAAAATGCCCTGTCAGAGCCATTTTTAAAATCTGCGCAACCTTTAACATAACCAGAGGTAAGAAAGCCTGGTTCTTTTCTGCTTTTCTCAGCAAAGCCATTCATTTCCTTTCCTTTTGCTTCTTTCCTTTTTCCTGGAAGCTCTCTCTTCTGTTAACAGAAGTGGTCTTTATTCCGTCCTTTTATGCAAATTCTGGGATTCTAGTTGAAGAACAGACTTCAATATCTGTCTACTAGGTAAAAATTACTTTATATAAAAAAAATCAGAATCATTTGTATTTATTTTGGCTTTAGAAAAGGCTAATATTCCTGCATATCTTGGCTAGCTCTCACGCAGCAGTACGCTTTGTTGGAACTTAATAATTTGTTTTGAAGGTACAGTCTTTCACTTGTTTATTAGCCTTGTAGCACGTTCCTATAAGTGAGTGTTACAACATTTAGTGTTCAAGGACAAACTATACATACTATTTTCTATTGAAATGTGAGTCAGCATCCCTAAACCTGTAAATGTTATTGAATACATTTGTTAAACTGGCATCTCTGCAGAGACCTTAATTGGAAAAGATGCCATCAGAGCAATTGTGCTTTTCTGTAGTTCATCGAAGAACCAAATTCTGAATATAGTAAAAGCCAGAGACTACTAGCCTGATAACAGTAAGTGAAGTCTGAACAGTATTAAGAATTTATCCCCACTTGTGTCCTAAAACTGGAAAGATGGACCAGAAAAGCTACTAGTTTTAGAACAACTATGGCCTAATTATGCTGTATACTTTTTATGAAGTAGACATGCAAATATACCCTTTTCAGAAGAACTCTGTGTTGTAAACTTGTCTATCTTAAGGATAAAATATTTTGCTGCACATAAGACATATTTCTCAGCCATATTCACTTAATTTTATGTTTAAAAGGATTATTCAATTTAATTCTAGAGATAAATTAACAAAAATAGGTGCTTTTTTTTCTAAAAGAAGCAGAAGTATGAAACCAGGTCAGTTATGGACTGTAACTCTCCATTCCAGCGTTGACCAAGTGCTCCTCATTTCTTTTATGGCCTCAGCTCTATGGTATTCTTATAGCTCCTATTTGTGTATTTTTCTTTTAGCTTCCAAATTGCCCAAAACACATTCAAAAGTGTTAAGGGAAAGGGGAAATGAACAATAATGTTTGGTGAGCTTTGTACTGAAAACAAAAAAACATTTGCTTGATGTGATGATTTAAATAGCTGTGGTTAGCTCTAGAAATCACCTGCTCCAACCCAATAACAAAGAAGTATATGCTTACATATTTGAGGAGTAAGGAAACCTGATGCAAAGTTGATACCATGACAACAGCCACATTTAAATTAATTTTAAAAGCTGTAGCTCTATGAAAGGCTTGCTTAGTGTGATTTCTAGAGGTTTTAGCTGTAAAGTTACACTTTTTCACTCATGTTTTTTTGCTTATATTCAATGGTCTGTGTATTTTAATTATTTTTGCTTTTTTCCTTTTGTGCTAATAACAAGATAACAAAAAATAAAAATAAATTAAACTGTCTTTAAAGCTGTTATTTAACATTCTAATAATGCACAGAGAGGCAATTGGAAATACTCTTGTGTTTTAAAAATGAAAAAATGTTTAATTTCTATTGATAAAATCCATAAAAGGATTGTATAGCTGATTGAATAAGTCTCCAATCCCTAACCAATCAGTTTGACTTCACTTATTGTGTAAAAATAAAGGAGCTATAATAAAACCAAGAGCTAAATTAGGATAATGTAGATAATATGTGCATACATTACAATTGAAGAGTCATTCCAGTTCAGCATTTTTCTAATATAGTGTAGTAAAAATTTATATTGGGAGGTAATCTGAAATCTTCCTTCCCTATGTGATTTCTTAAAGTCATTCTGAAGACTCCAGAAAGTCTTCCTGATCTCTACTTAGATAAACCTATGATCCCTGAACAATTTAGCATATCAAATACCAACATAAAGTAAGGAGAGTTCTTTGGCCCGACTAGAATTGTGTCCTACCTTTGTTTGTGTATTTTATGTCCATTAGATCATGTAAAATTAATTAGAAATTAAAACTTGTAGGTCAAATTGAATCAGGTGGAGATTTCCAATCATTCATTTTTTAACATAAATTCAGGCTGTTTAGTTTTTACATGCAAGGATATTTAAGAAAAGTGCTTGAGGGTTTTATTGGTATGTCGCTCTTCAGCAGGGCTTAAAAGAGCAATCAGCTCACTACACTGGGCTACTAAATCAGCTTACTATCTTTAAAACTGCAAAAATATCTTTTGGATGATTTATACTTCAGATAAACACCATCATGAGATGAAATGGTATGAGTATTGGAAAACACTTATTTGTTTCTGTGTTTGTTAAAATTTACCAGTCTCGTAGTTTCATGTCACTGGGTTTTAAAATATTTTTGTCACTGTTCACAGTTTTTGTTTAATGTATTATTCTTTGCATTTCACAAAAATGGTGAACATGACAGCAGAATTGTCTCTTACTGTCTCAGTACTGATTATGGTGTCATGATTTACTAAATTTTTCCTTGTATACTTGAAATTGGATATTTCAGAAGAAACATACTTTTCCTCCCAAGAGATCTGAGGATGCAACCTCATTTTTTCATTTCTTGAGTGGCTTTAGGCAAAGACACAAAGTAATATCACTGTGTGATCAATCATAATCAATATTTTACCAATTACAAATACATACACTCCTCTTCTAATTCATATTATCCTGTGTCAGTTTTAACAGTTCTAGCTCATTTGTCCTCTACATTTGCTTGACTTCCTACATGTAAGGATAGACTGTTCTTGAGCCTGAGGTGGTGATCCATGAAGCCAGATGTCCTGAATCACCTTCTTCTCTAGGACTGTGTCCCATGGGGTTCTTCGTAGTATACTGGTCTGCTTTCCTCCAGTATACATTTGCTATCTTGCCTTTTCCTTGTCCTTCCTCATAGGATCCCGAACTCTGCCATTTCATGGTTGCTGCAGGCAAAGCTGTCCCCAGCCTTCCTTCACAGCCCTCACTAGNGCCATTTCATGGTTGCTGCAGTCACAGCTGTCCCCAGCCTTCCTTCACAGCCCTCACTAGTTCTTCCTTGTTTGTGTCAGGTCCAGCAGAATGCCTCCCCTAGTCAGCTTCTTGATCACTGTTGTTAGGAAGCTGTTGTCAATGCACTCCAGAAACAACGAATTTACAAACCTGGATTGCTTTTGCCCTGCTGTGTAGTTCATCCATTGGATATCAGGCTAGCTGATAAGAACCAGAACTTATAAATATGAGGCTTCTTCGAGGCATCAGAAGAAAGCCTCTACTACTGCTTCCTTATTAGGTGGGATGTGGCAGACACCCACCACAATATCAGTCATGTTTGTGTGCCCTTTAACCCATCAGGTCTCAGCTGGCTCATTATTCATCCCAAGGCAGAGCTCCACATGTTCCTGTTGCTGTCTCACATACAGGACAGGTACACCTCCCTGCTTTTCTGACATATCCTTGTTAAAGGCCCTATATCTGTCCAATGTGGCATTGCAGCTGGGTGAGCTATCAGACCACATCTCAGTGATCCCAATGAGATCGTAGCCCTGAAACTACACATCCACCTCAAATTCCTCCTGTTTATGCCCCATCTTGCATGAGCACCCAGTCATGCTGATTTCCCAGAAAAATTGCGAAAGCTTTAGGCATATCAGTCTAAATCTGTCGTCATTCATCTGTCTGTCAACTGAAAGGGTATTGAATG
>VYZX01032464.1:113009-158688 GCA_013401335.1 Brachypteracias leptosomus
TTTAATTTGTCAGATGATACACAAAATATTTTATTAATTTAGCTGTTCATCCATCAGGAAGCAGAATTGTCTTTGTACTAAGAACCAGAGCATACAACTGTACTTAAATGCTTCATAATAAGTGAACTGTTTTTCAAACAATATATATTATTTTTTCATTTGTATCCCATTTCAGTGTGTTATTTATGTAAAAAATGTCCTCATTTATTTTGATCACTGCCAGTTTCCAAATAAAGGGTTAAAACATATCCAAAATTTTATCTTTTATTTTAAAGGAGTTTTTTGTCTTTTTATTGTACTTCTTCTGAGGACTCTTTGTCTTAAGTGGCTGACTACTCTCAAACTCTGTTGAAGTAGGCAGGAATTGGAAGTATTTAATAACTGGCAAAGTTAAGTGATTTCTGAAAAAAAAAAAAAAAAAAGTGGACTTTCCTCACTGCAGCACATGTTTATATAAGGTACACATTCCATCAAGCAGAGTTGCTGCTTTCATTTTAACGTAAAATAAGCTGCTTTTATAATGCAAATTACCAACCATTTACATCAGTTCTTGTCAAAATAAGGACTTTGGAATATGTTTATTTGCAAGAGAATAAAATAAATCTTACTGTTCATCCATTTTTTAAACATTAAGATAGCATGACAATCCAGTTTTGTTATTATTTTGTCAAAAGAAACATACATTTCCTATATTAATAAATTTCTGAAGCTCTTGGAGTGCAAACATATCAAATTACTGAATTCAGTTTATTGGGTTTTTTTAAGAGCCTACAAATACTGACATTGTAAAACCAACAGTATGCACAATTGAGCCACCCACCATGCAAGGGAAGTAGAACAGCCAGTCACATAAAAGATGGAAAATTATCTGTGCATTGAGTAGATAATAGGTGATTTATTTCTGTTGTGATTTCAACAAGTATCAATTCCAGTCCCTATGTGTATTTTTAAGACACTTTTACTTAATTCTTTCCCCTTATGCTTCTCCTTTGAAGATGCTACCAAACCCTGACAGTAATATATAATCTCTTTCCCAGCAGACAAGAATATTTTATTTCAAACCTCAAATATCTAGGCAAACATTTATTCAATCTACAGAAGAACTTCAGAGAGGACTAAAAAGTAAGAGAAGTCATTGTATTTCGCACAGTCATGGAGCTGGAAGAGACAGCAGCATCATCTTCCCCCATCTAAAGACAAAATCAGTAAAACCAGTCCCATGCAATAATTATATTTGTTCTCTTTCACCATCGAGGCACTGTTCATCTTACAAAATTTTAGTGTTTGTGGGTATATGCTTGGGTTTGTAATGTCTAGTATAGTTTTAGGGAAGCTAAGTCTGCAGCAGCAATTTTTTAATAGACCTGGTTGGCAAGAGGTCTTTTTTCATTCAGTGTTTGTATCTGAGAATACTAATAGGTCATTCCTTTTCTGAATATAGAAGTCTTTTTTGGATTGTCAGGAATCATTTATTTTCTTTTGTTGTGTTATCTGAGCTAGTGTATGAAGTTTAGCTATTTAAACAAATATTGGTATTTAGGATGTGTCTTGTAGTACTTACTAAGACCGAAATAATTCCCTGTGAGTGAAAGTCATGCTTGTGTTCTGCTTAGTTAGATTTGCTTCCAGTACCAATACAGTACATGGGCTATTTAAAAAGTGTAGTCTAGGTGGTATGTGATCTGAGAACAGGGGTGGGCTATGTGCATATTTCCTCCTAGCTAATCACAGAATCACAGAATGTTAGGGATTGGAAAGGACCTTGAAAGATCATCTAGTCCAGTCCCCCCGCCGGAGCAGGATCACCTAGACCAGCCAGACAGTCTCTCTGTCTGGGAATGAAACGGTCTACATGGTTTGCGGGAGATGACTTTGAAAATAGGAGCAATACCATGTTTGTAATTACTTCAGGGAAGAATAAAGGTGAGATAAACCCCAGGGCCCACTGCAGTTCATTTCAAACTGAACTGGTACTACCACCTTGCAATCTGAAAGCCTGGGTTACAACCCTGCTATTTTCCAACAGTAACTGGAAGGCCCAAATATATTTGAATCCTTTGAATTCCATGGCCACATATTGGGAAAAGTCCTCAAAACTTCTTCCAAAGTAGTAAATTGTTGTTCACATTAAGGTTCACAGCAATCTGAGAGAAGCACTTAATCAACAAAGCTGATAAAAAGAGACAATTACGCTGCAGTCTTATACTTTCCTTATTATTGTTGGAAATTTTCCTATGTGCTATTAAAAATATAGACTGCCTTGCTTCTGTTTCTACTTTTGTCAGTGCCTTCATAACTGTATTTCCTCTACTTTTTTTCTAGGCTGTCATCCTACCCATTTAATATCTTGTAAAATAATATTTATTCAAGTTTCATTGTGGCTTGAAGATAATCTGTTCACAGCTAGTTGCTCAGTTGTTATCTCCTGAGTATGTTTTAGGCATTTTCTTACCAAGATTATTGCCTTATCTGCCTATTTCTTTTCTCAACATTCAACCTAAGTACAAGTTCAGATAACCTGTCATGCTATATGTGACCTATATCTGTGGCTAGGTCACATAGTCACGTAACTCTAGAATTATTACACCTAAATCTCAGGTGTGCTCCAGGAAGAATTTCTTTGGCACATGGTAAAGGACAACTCTAGTACGGTATTGGTATTCTTCATACCTCAAGTAGAGAGGTCATAGAAACAACGTTTTGAAGAATTCAATCCCATCGAGAACAGCTAGGTACTGAATCAGTGTTAATACACTGAAGTGAAATCTTACTGAGGGTTAAGGAATGATAGTATATAGAGAAAAAAATCTCAGTGCTTTTTCAGAACTGACTTTGATTAATAGACAGCTGGCAATAAAATATTTTTAGATAAGAGAGTCTGGCTGAAGACCAGATTTCCAGAGGAGGAAAAACAACTTGGGAGTTGTGCTGCTGGTAGCAAATGCTACCAAGTCTTGAGAGAGATCTGGTTGAATTTTTTCATCATAATATGAATGACATATACAGAGAAGATCCTGCTAAGTCCCCCAGGGACTTCATTAACTCTAGCCTGGTTTACCTAGAGGGCTCATGAGTACCCCAGGAGTGCTAGAAGTACAACATCCTCTTGTTCCAAGTTCTGGCTTTAGTAAAATGTGCTTTTCTCTCTATATATAGATACATATGGGTTTTTTAGGTTAGCAATTTGCATTTGTGGGGATAGAATGCACTACCTTGCATTCAACCTCTGTGTTTCTATAAATAAAACAATGAAGGCAAAAGTAAAGATCAATTTATTAGAAAACGCCTCTTTCAAGAAGTTGGTAACTTTCTTTGCAAACACACAGAGAAAAATTGTAGTTTCTCTTCTGGTTTGGCTTTCTGGACTCCACTGAGCTGGGAAGTTCTGAAGTCACATTTATTTTCAGGACAGTTCATGCAGTTGCTAGACTTGGGATCCAAATATCTGGGTAAACCCAATCCATAGTCCTCATATCCCCTAATACAGAATTATGACTGGAGTTAAAAATTCATGACTCTGTTGAAACATCCAGTACTGGTCCCTTATTCCTTCAAATACTATACATGTGTGCTTTTTTTGAGCATTTCTGTAACTTTACAGAGCTGCAGTGAAAGGAAAAAATATTTGATTTTAACTCATACTGTTCATCCCTTCTTCAGTTTGTTTACTTCAGTTTATTTCATGCTCTTGGAGCAGGAAACTTCCAGTTTTCCAAAGTTGTTGCCTGTGTTCCGCTTCATACTAAGTGGAACCATTCTGGTCAGACTGAAACAAGCATAAAAATACTACACGTAATTTGGGTGGGTAGGTGTATTGAGCTTTCCTTTTAGCCTCTTTTCCTATTTATTAATATATGAAACACCAGCTATATCTTTATTCTAAGTACATTGTTATGCACTGAATTTGAGATTTGTTCTGTGGGTTCAGAATAACATCTTTTAACTCTGTATGTATAGAAAATTCGAAGATTACTTGACCCTTGAATGATACTGGGCTGCTATTTATCCTGACAAATAAAGAATTTTGTTTCCTTCCTCTCATTCTGCATAGCAAGGATCCAGGACATATACTTAAAATACCATGCTGATAAAAATCTTTGTCAGACTTGAGATCAATCAATTTTCCTATTGATTACTAGATTTTGCAGCTACCCATGCAAGTAGTTGAAGATAATATGGACTACCAGTTAGATATCTAAGATAATAGTTACTTTTTTTTTTTAATTAGGTGTATTTTTTCATTTAAGAAGTAAAATGCCAAGTACCATCTGTGTATAAATATCAGCCCATCACTACCTCAAAAATAAAACTAAAGCTGTAGAGAAAACATGTCTTCTTGTCACAATAGAATTTGCATTCTTAAGTAAGAGCTCAGAAACAAGTTCTGCATCAGATGTTTAATGACGTGCTCTGACTGTGTGTTCTTTCATTAGCATACCATGAACCTGAATATATTCTTCCTTCAACCTTCTTTCTTACAGAAAGCCTTTGGTAGAACCTTACTCAGGTGATTGGAAGAGAGCCATAATAGATCTTGACACTGGAAAACAAAATATTGTTTTTTATTTCATAGATATTTTAGTATATCTGCTATAATTTATAATAATTTTATTATATTGAAGTGACTTTTAACATAGAAAATAGCTTGAATCAATACTATAGATTTTCTATTTTTTCTTGCAAGTTTGAATTAAGATCAGGAGCTGGATCTAGAATTTTGGCTGTTCTGTGGTCAGAATGAGGTCCTGGAAACAAATTTCCTTGAACTCTGATTAATATTCAGGTTCAATCAATTTCTGACCTTTGCAGGATAATCTCTTTGCGTGCTTAAAATGTGAAAATTTAAATTATAAGATTCATATTTTCCACAGAAAAAGTCAGAAAGATGTAGAAATTACAGAATAAGGGAGTCTACCTGACTTTAAGGTACATTTTTAATCATAAGCATGAACATTATTTTAGACTGTCCAAACTGCATTTTATGTGCTCTTTGAAAATGTACATATTTTCTTGTCAGCAGAAAGATCAATACAGTGCTGTCCAACTTGTTCATCCATTACTTAGCCTTTCTAGTGACAGCATTACTGTCAGCCTTGGTTATAGAACTTCATTTAAATAAAATTTCATTCACTGTAGGAAGGATGAGGAAGTGAATCATGTCTCAATAATGGAAATCTAGAAGGGGAAGGCATTGTCATGTGTATTGAAATAACAACCTCAAGGCCATTTCCAGGTTTCCATTTGAGGCAGAAGCTCTACCCCAGATGATTCGGACTGGAATTGTCTAAAATATCCAGGTTCCACCAAAATTAATGGGCATTAGACTGTATAGCTAATAGTTCAGCAACAATGTAGACATTATATACAAGGCTTACCTGGTTGCTTTCTCATGTGATAAACTCTTTGCATAGCACTGTGTTCATTAACTGCATCCTGAAAAGTTTTTCTAAGCTATGGCAGCAATTTTAAAGGAAAAGAAAACTGATGTTAGAGGAGGCTGGTTCAAAAAAACCTACTATTCTTCCATTCCTTGTGGATAGTGAATGGTTTTTGGAAATCATCTCTTTGTCTAACTATCTGTTACAATAATAGCATGACTGAAATTCCTGGACATCCAGTCAGCCTCACAGACAGTTTATGCAAGGTGCTGTACAAGTGCATAAAACCAGCTTCTCTTCTAGTTCCTTACATGACTAGAAACAGCAAAGGGTGTTGCAGGAAGACAGACAAAGACATATATATGAATTATAGTTTCATCCATTGATAGATACAGCAAAATGCAGAATCCCAAATGGACCAATGCTCAGTGTACACCACTCTCTTGGATAATAGATGAAAGCTTGATTTATATAGTCAGGTTAGGAGTGGCCACCACTCCAGCCCATGACTCCTTTCTACCCGAGCCAGTGGGGCCCAGCCTGTGGACCCAAGGAACTGGGGTCTCTGCCCAGGCTGAGGGATCCACCTGCTACTTTTCTCTGTGCAGGTTAAACCAGTAGCAAAGCTGAGAACTGTGTGCTAATATAGTGTAGGTCAAGAACTGATGCTTCAGTTGCATCTGCAAATCACATATTGAAATGCCTCTGTGGTTGGTTCTCAAATGCTAACAAATGTTAGTAATGGAATATGTCCCTGAATCTAATCATGCATTTGTGGCTTAGTTATTTGGATCATACTCCTTTTGATGTGAAGAATGAATTGTGGCTCTAGGTTTTGATCTTGTATTTCAGTTAGTGCTTGAAGGATGGTGGATAATCTTTCATTATATTCAGATATATCCATATAATGTCCTTGGCTTTGCTGGGTTTACGTGAATGTCAATAAGAGTGTACCTCAGTGTTGGTAACCTTGAATTTATTATTTAAAACAAAGAAATTGTGGAAGTGCTTTGAACTGGAAGATGACACACAGGTTTCCTGAACAGCTCTGCTAATGGACTGCAGATCCAAAAGACCATGTGCTTGTTGTTACTTTGGGATTCTCGCTGCAAAGGAGTTACAGGGTGGTTTCAGTGACAGTTTGGAAAGCAGACAATTATACTGACAGAATGAGCTGTTTAAATATAATTGGAGAAAGCGTCTGATAGCAACCTGCAAATATGTTCTTGTATCCACCAACAACAAACTTGCACTTTCTGTCCTGTTGTCTGTAAAGCCTCAGATGAATCAGTTTAATCAGTCAATGGAAAGAACAACTTTTAAAAAGTAGGAGGCAGGTTTCTGAAAGTTATGTTCTTTTCAGTTATTATGCACTAGTCGGGCAATTGGAGGATCCCCAGGAGTTTTCCTTTCTCCATCCCATGTGTATTAGTGTGAGGGGGTTATTTATCTTTCTCATAACAGTTTGTGGCTTCCTGTAATAGTGTCACAATTTTGCTCAAAAGTTGATATGACCTCAGGACAAGCCTTTGCCTGATTTCATGAAACACCTGTCAGAGCTAACTTTTAGCATGGTCACTACTTAATGACTGTAACATCCCTGATTAATTCTGTGGCACCACCAGTGACCCCTGAAGTGAGTGCTTACTGAAATGAGTCAGGGAAATTTAGGAGCTACCAGCAGTAATTTTAGCTGATGAGCAAGACTGTTTTAGAAAAAATTAAAAAACATTACCAGCCATGTGAATTTTCTGGCAAAGCCTTTCCATTAAAATGGGTCTTAATTACATTTTGGGAAAAGCTTACATGTATCTTTTTAAATTTTTATTATTAATAGGTACCACATTAAGCAGCATCTGTCCTCAAGCCTCATTTTCTTGTTTCTTCCTTCTATTCACTGCCTTCTCTCTTAGCCAGTCCAACTTTGTGGCTTATGATAAACTATATTCAGGAACAGACTTTAAAATTATGTTCATTCCTTTTTCCTGCTGTCATTCAAACAGTATCAGCTTGATAATCCACTCTTCTGTCTCCACAAATAGCTGTTTCCATGCTATTAAGAAGGCAGTAAGGCATTGAGGATTGGAAATTGGTAGGAAAGTGGGAGAAGGAATGGGAGCTGTATAACAATGTCTATGGGGTTTTTTATCCTTCTCAGTCAAGAACTGTATGGGTAGTCATCTTTCTAGCTGAAATCTGCAAAACGATTATGCATTTTTCAGACTTTTGGACTTCTTTATGAATAAGCTGCTGTTAGCCCTTCCCTTCCTGCTCTCTTCTTAAACAGATTCTGTCTAAATTATATTCTTGAAGCTTTTTCAGGGAGTTCATTGTTAAAGATTTATAAGTAGTGAATGATGCTCTACACTGTCTTATCGAGGACATTTTTCTCAAGGTAAATTGACACATTCACTTCTGAAGGGCATTCAGTTAAACAGTTACATACAAACATCCTCTGTCTCCCGGCCTTTTTAGACTGAGTCAAGACACTAATTCATTCTTGTCTCTTATAAACCACCCTCAGAAAGACAGGCAAATGAACATATCCAGAGCAAAAATGAAAATACTACAGAATGCCCCTTCCTCAGGAGTGGGCCAGGACATTAGATTTTGCAGCTAGTTTTAAGTTTGTAGAAAGTTTCCAGCACAAGTGTTCATTGCTCAGGAAGCCTAGTTCTAGAGAAAGCTGAACTGGAAATTCACTTCATGGAATACATAGAATGCGTTTTCCTCAGAAAAATCTGAGAAGTAGGAATGTGATTTCTAAAACATAGCAAGGATGTGAATCCTTTTCCAATTCCTTTAATCTCTGTGAGAAGAGAGAAGTCGTGAAAAATGTAATGTAAGTAATGAGAGAAGTAGTGAGAAACAGCAATAGAGGACTGGGAGTGGAGAAGGGTAGGAGAAGACTTCCATTCTGTAGACAGAATCATCAGCTGTACTGTATAAATTCTTTCAGGTAGTTGCCAATTACTTAAATCAACAACATTGTAATGTAATCTAACAACTGTATATTATTTCCTTCCTACCTTGCCTTTTTCTTCCCCTATCTAGAAAATTGTCTTTTCCTGTGAAAAAATACTGTCTTGAGTAATAGTATATGAAGTCAATCATGCTCTTTGTTCTGCTGCTCTACAGGGTTTCCTATACAGATGAATGATTCAGACCACTCGCTATTTCAGCATTCATTTCAAGGATGTATGCAGTTTATTCATGTGGATGATCAGCTGGTGGATTTGCACGCAGTGGAGCAAGGCCAGCTGGGAAGCTTTGCCAATGTTACCATTGACATGTGTGCCATTATTGACAGGTAAGTTGTGGAGACATCACTGATACTCTGATATATTGATACATGTCCTGCATATTCTGAAAATATACAGTGATACAGAAAAGGTGGTTCTGACATTGCCAATGATCATGTCAAGGCAGTCCTACCTTTTTAGCAGCGGGAACCATGCTTAGATAATGGAGATGATGGCTTTAAGTTGTAGATTGTGGAGGGTGCAGTGGAAAGTATAGTTCCAATCTCCCCACTTTCAGGCAGAGGAGGAGTTCAAAAGCTCTTGTAAGTCAAATTCTACCTACGGCTGCCTTGAATAGAGGGAACTCTCCCAGAAAGTCATGTAATTTGTCTGTTTCTTAGGTAACTGTTATGGAGATCTTTTTGCAACTGGAATTTGTGCTTCCTGGCCTCAGTGCCTCTGGGTTCACTGAATTCCTCAGAGAACTAAAATAGGTCCGCATGATTGCACAACTGTATGTGTAATAAATACTCAAACTTTATTGAAGTGATGCTTAGTGGTTTGTTTTTTTGCAAACTGAGAAAAGTAATTAAAAATTATGGCAGGCTTTTGCTTTGAACCCTATCTTTTCAACCACTTACTTGTTGTCACTTCTGTTGCTCCTGATGAATAGTTTCTTCTTTTTTGGCAAAAAAGAAAATACTAGGAAAGACAGGAAAAGAGCAAATAGCTCAACTCCTGAAAGGAGGCAGCTTGGCTTATCATGAAAATTACATATATATTAAACCCATTGCAAGTCTGCTGGAAAGCTGAAAATGGCTTTTAAAATTCTACCTTGAAAGAAGCAAAGATTACAAGATCATAGAACCCTAGAATAATTCAGGTAACATGCAACCATAAGGGTTCATGTAGTCCAAGTCCTGCTCAACACAGGGCCAACTTCAAAGCCATGTCAGGTTGCTCAGGGCCACATCCAGTTGAGTTTTTAGTATCTCCAAGGATGGAGATTCTGGAGACTGAGCAACTCTGGATATTAACAGCAAAGATCTGCATAATTACAGTAAAGAAATTCACATGTTTTTAATTTCTTACTGTAAGTTAAGAGAATCTTAAAGAGACAAATGCTACTGTAAAAAAATGAAATATGGCATACTGCTTTGGTCTCACAAAATGCCTTCTTTTCCTGAGATGTAGACATCGGTTTGCACTAAACAAGTTGTGGTGGGTTGACCATGGCCAGCAGCCAAACACCTGCCTGCTTTGAGGGTGGCAGAGCACTGGAAGAGGCTGCCCAGAGAAGTGGTGGAGTCTCCATCTCTGGAGACATTCAAAACCCACCTGGACGCTGTCCTGTTCAAGCTGCTTCATGTGAACTTGCTCTGTCAGGGGTGTTGGACTAGATGATCTCCAGAGGTCCCTTCCAGTTATTTTTCAGTTAGTGCTTGAAGATCTCTTCCAACCCCTATCATTCTGTGATTCTGTGATTGTACAGCATGGAATATTCCTATGGTCAGTTTGGGCAAGCTGTCCCAGCTGTGTCCCCTCCTAACCTCTTGCCCACTCCTATCCTCCTGGCCTTTATGGGGGAGGGTGTGGAGAGAAAGCCTTGATGCTGTGCAAGCCTTGTTCATCAGCAGCCAAAACAGCGGTGTGTTGCCAATACTACTTTAGCCACAGCTGGGAAGCACAGCACCATAACAGCTGCTGCATACAAGAAGATTAACTTAGTAACTTCACCCCAGCCAGACCCAGTATACCGTTTTAGTAACGTTAGTGTTAAGCAGCATGCTTAACACAGAGTGAGTTGTTCTGATGCTTGAGATTGCTGCTTCTCATGGACCTGTGGAGGGTTCAAGTCATAGTGAAAAAAGGAAATTAAAAACTCCGGTCATAGGGATGAAGTTTGTTCTATCATCTCCTCACATCCAAATGAAATTAGAAAGGGCTCCCGTGGTTAGTAATTGGTAGTTTAAATTGCTTAGTTTTATTTTGACAATTTGTTTTTGGAAATATAAATTGACTTGGAAGAAAGGGTGGGAAGATACATCCAATTAAGTCTCTGCCTTTTCCCCAGTGGTTAAATCTAAGGTTATGTGACAGTTTGTATTGATCCCACTTATGTCACAGTCTGTTAGAAATAATCCCGTCATCATAGTGAAGTTTATTGTAATTAGACTTTTGCAATGTATTACAGTGTAATTACAATTAACTTGCAATATAAATTAATTAAAATCTGATCTTTACAAAGTATTTTTTTAAAATAGAACATAAAGCTTCTTAATGTCAAGCAGCTTACTTTTGAAAATAATTTCATATAAAAGCTACTATTTATAAAGTATTTTTATAACATATAATATTCAAATATTGCATATGTTATAATGACATGTCTGTCATATATTACATGAAAAACCTTTTACTATATTAAAATACTATTATGCTTCATATACTTAACATGTATTATATATAAGATTTATTTTATATAGATAACATTTGTATTCATACTATATTTTAATATAAATAGCAGTGGTTTATATCTTCTGCCACCTTCAACCCTGATATCATCCTCATTATATAAATTAAAACTATATGCCTTACATTTATGCTTTCTAAGCACTGGAAGATTGTGTTGCAAGCAGAGTAACGATTGTATAATCTTAGGAAATTAGAATAGCATTCAAAGAGTTTTCTTAGGGTTGGTTTTGGTATTTTTAAGGACTGAGATGTAATCTAGTTTGTTGTTTTCCCATGATCAAGTTTATTTCTTTGTAGTTTGCACTTGAAAACAAACCCTTTGTCTAAAAAGTAATAATGCCACGCTTTAGATGTGACTGCATTTTCATGGCTGTCTTATTAGCATCTGCAAGTAAGAGTTTAGCAGCACTTCTGTTACAATGTCACTATATAGAACATTTTTAATGTGGTTTCTTTTAAAGTACCATGTGCGCTATATATTAGCTTAATTTCATTTCCTTTGAAACGGGAAGATACTTGTGGCTGTGATACTGGGTTCCTCATCTTTTTTTAACTTGTTTGGCTCTGAATCATAGAGACTTCCATCATCATCAACATGGAAATTGCTTTCATAGCTACACTTCAGTGAAGAACCCCACTGGTCAAAAAGATAAGCTGTCACATTGAATTATTCTTACTGCAGACTTCAGCCATTTGGTTGGGGAAAAAAATCTGAAGTTGTAAACAGTGGCATTTTTCATCATTAGCCAGAGTGGATAGTAAGATGGGGACAGTTTTCTGTGTAAGAAAATGACAAAAGGTACGTGTTGTACCCACCTGGAGGTAACTCCTTCCAAAGTCTCAGATTCTACCAAGCTAAACATCTGTCCTGTAGGGAAAGGGTTTCTGCATTTTAGTTCCAGTATTTTTTTAAGATGTTAGAAGAATAGTCACATTAGAATATTATGCTTGTATTTGGGCGATGCAAGTGTTGAACCAGTGTCTTTTTATTTTCAGTCTTCCCCTCCTCACATGAGCGTTTTGCTATTGCAAAGACTACAAGCTGAGATCTTTTTAAAAGGGCACACCAAAGCTAAGGAACGTTCTCTTTTTACCAGTGTACATAGTTTCATGCAGGTATATATACAGTAATTACAGGTAGTTAAAATGCTACTGAGAAACAATCATTTCTGTTTCTATATCTTAATTAACTTCAATTGTATTAGCAATGCAAGTTGCATTGTTGTCACAGTGATCAATATGCTGAACTGCTTGTGACAGCACAGGTCTCTCTATTCCTTCTTTACTTATCATTAACAAATTAACTTGTTGTTACAGTCCAGATGGTACAGTTGTACTTTAGGATTTTAGCACAGGACATTGAACAAGAGTTATAACTAATTTCTCCCAGTGATCTAAGAGAATTCTAAAGCTTGCCTGACTTTGTTGTGGCTAGAATTACGGATTTTAATCACAAAATCACAATAAGGAGATACTAAAATTGTTTCAAAATATAGTATCCAGTCTGTCATTGTAGATTATGCAGAACATATGGCAATTTTAATGAAAATCTCTGTGTACCATAGGAGGTGAAGTGACAAAAATGTGGGATAAAAATGCAATATCAAGAATTTTCATGTGCCTGCTTCTAGTGTTTTTAATGAATATGTAAACTGTGTGATTCCCTCTAAGACAGTGATATGAATTAGATGCCAAGTTTTGATCATAATTTCTCATTAATGAATTAATGTAAGTAACCAGATACGTGCAGCAGAACATTTCTAGGTGATTATTGCTCACCCACTGTGGTAATACGCTCCGTATGACAGAGTGCCAGCATTTGGCTTTAATCCCATGCAGCCACATTCTCTAGATTATGTGATTGCCAATCAAAATTTGAAATAATTCATTTAAATAACACAGAAAGGATATTGGTGCATGAAAATGACCAATGTAGGTGGCAGCAAGAAAGAATTTCTTTGGAGTTAAAAACCATCATTACAAATAGTCTTAACATTCTTCACTTATGGCTCTTTACATGGACTTTAAGATTCTAGCCTTCCACTCTGTTCTCCCCCTCCCTCTGCCAGTTCAGTAGTGAGGCCTACAGCAAGGAATAAGAAAGACATCATCCTGAGAAGCAAATGGTATACCAATGGCCAGACTGAAAACAAAACCTGCTTTACAGTTGAATTGTTCCCAAGACAAATTCACAGAAAGGAAGTAAAATAGGACTGGGGAAGGGCTGAAACCATATCATGACTTCAGTTTGTAGATGTTTCTGGCCATATAGCTGGAAGCCACTTCCTACATATGCCTTCTCCCTCTTCTCTCACTCTCCCCACTTCTCCTTGGAACCATACAAACTTTTGACGTGGAAAGGGAGATGAAAGTTGCCTTTCAACAAGAGAGATTCAAGAGATTCAAGTGTGTTTACTTTATAATCCATCTCAGTCCAGAAAGATGACTTTGTAGATACAGATTATAGCTCTGGTGACAGTAACTGTGCTTTTAATACTGTGGCACTTGTCCCTTGCGTAGCAGAGTGTGACAACTGCCATATTACTTAACACAGATCAATAGACAGCTGGAAGGTTACAAACTCTACAGAGCTGGCCACAAAATAGGAATGGTTTCATTACCGTTCTTTTCATAGTATATCTTATTTTTCTGTAAGATTTTTTTTTTTATGATGAAAAAATCTCCACTTTCACATAAAAAATGGAGAGAACACACTGTAAAAATAGGGAAAAGGGAGGCATGAGAAACACCAACAAGTTTAATATATTGGGTTTTCCCATTTGTTCACAAATTTTCTCCCATGCAGCTGGAAAAATTTGTATAACTTGCAAAACTTAACAAGGAGTAAGTTCCAATAAAATATATCATTTTAGATATAAGATATTGATACAATAATAGTTGCTTGACTGAAGATGTCTGTGCAGCTCTTTGGTATCCTCAGGAAACGCAGTGGATCGTCTATCTGTCGTTAGTTAGAAGAGAGTTCCTCAAGACAGCAACACAAGTGCGGATTTTTTAAATAGACTTTTGGGCCCACAGGCTTGTCAATTTTTATGCTCGATTGTTATGAGCTGGATTTATCACTTCAAGTCAACCTTTCTTAGGAATTTCATGTGTTTTGGTGATGATAATACCATATCCTTTTATCAGATACATTATCATATACTATTATGGTTTATAATACTTTATAAAATATAATACTTTATAAAACTTTCCTCAGAAAAGTATTTTTCACTTGATTCTTCTTTATCTAAGATCACACTACTCCCTCTGATCTTGCAAGGGGAACATAATCTTATGTCAGTTGGAGCTCTACCATGTCCTTGAGTTCTACAGTAAAGGCAAATCAAGTTCTTTTTGATGTAGGAGTAATTTTTTTAATACAAAAATCCCCTTTCTAGGTCATTCTAAAACAATCTAATGTAAGCCGGATATGGATATGATTATGACTCAAATAGGTAGAATTCTTTGCTTCCAACTAATTAACCAAATGAAGTCTGAAATGGACAAAGAGGAAGTTTCTGTTGTAAATAAGGGGGTCATTTTATGGAATCTTATTGCATTACTTGTGTCAGTAAAGTTAGGAAATACTTTGAGGAGGAAAAAACCAATAGTTTTTTTCAGATGTTTAGGATTCACCACTATTGCACTCTGTGTGAAGATAGGTGAGTGGAATGCAAGAAAGTATTATTTTCTTTAAATGCTAAAAAATGTTAATTTACAGAATTTGAAATAAAAGTGTGTGCATGGACCCAACATGTGAAATGGATGTAAATGTTCTTCCATGGAGCGGTGAGAGAAAGAAGATACTTCTTTTCTGTAGTTTTCAGCAAGATCTATAATCACCTTAGAGTCTGGATGATGGAACTTGGAAACTTCAAGAAGAGAAAATTACAGTGATTAGATTGTGGAAGCTTCCACAAAAAAAAAGCAGCACCAAGGGATGGAGTAGGACTGCATGGACAGAAGGCAGAAAATGTGTGAGGTTCCCTCTGTGGAACAGTATGACTAATGACCCACACTGTTAAATGACTTAATAGTGTAATCAGTAGCTGTTTAAGCAAGTTAGAATAGTTTGAAATGCATATGGATTTAACACTATTTTATGCTTATGCCTATGCCATATTTGTTTGTTTTTTTTCTTTAGTTACTTTAATTTGTATTACACAGCTTACAATAGTCAATAGCATTTTTATGAGACTCATTCAAGTAACTCTGTGGGTTATATATTTTCTTGTAGCTGAATGCCTAAATATTTTGAAATCACCAAATTCCTCATCTGTTCTTTGTCTCGTGTTTAATCCTAGATAAACTCTGCAGAGATTGTAAAAAAAAAATAATTTTCATTTTAACTTTGATAAGTATTAATCCATATTTCTATTATGAAAAACGCATGCTGCTGAAATAATTTTCTATGGCAAATGGATTATTTGTTCATGATAAATACTTGCAGAAACAAAAGGTTGTAAACATTTGGATATATTTCTGAGGAGGAGTATGTAATTCAGAGTCCTGGGAAATGTCACGGCTAATAGAGGTGGTCTCTGGGCTGCAGGACTGGTTTCTGCCTGGCCTGAAAGCAGAGTAACAGGGTAATGTTTGTCCCTGGAAGCTGAATAGCAGAGGACATGTCAAGGACACCTAGCAGCTGTGCCCAGTGCATGGCCACCAAGGGCAGGGACAGCCTCCTGAGCCTCCTGGGCACAGGGATTGCCTCGGGGACAGCACCCCAAAGACCTTTCTCTGAAGGATGCTGGGTGGAGGGGTGGTGGGTGGGGCTGTACAGGGGGGCCCTGTCACCCACATGTCACAGGGCCACCACCCAGCAAGCAGCAGTCACAATGCACCAGGGCAAAAAAAAAGATGGCATCCTCCCCTGTCCCACTGCCATTGCTGGCCTGGAGACAGCCCCAAAGACATCCTAGAGGAAGTACTTGAGGACCCAGTGGAATTACTTGGAGGGGGCTGAGGGAGGAAGACTGTAGGAGGCTGGGCAAGGCTGCTGGATATGAGAAGAACCACCAACCCCTGGAGATGCTCAAGGCTCTCAGTCTTTTTCAGCAGTGGCAAGAGCAATGGAATGCCTTCTTGAGAAGCGCTGCAGAGCTCACCATCCTCATCCCCTGTAGAGCCAGGGGCAGCAGCTGTAAGAAGTGGGATGCAGAGATGCTGCCAGAAATGCAGGCATGAGCAGGCTGTGGGAAGAGGGGCAGGCCTTGCTCCCATGCTCAGGGAGTAGCCGATCGCCAGCAGGGCTGGGGTCAGGAAGGAATTTTCCCCCGCGGCACATTGGCCCTGGGCCCTGGGGGTTTTTTGCCTTCCTCTGCAGCATTGAGCATGGCCACTTGTCAGGGGAAGGCTCCTCTGCTCCCTTGGACCTGGCTCCCTGTCTGCTGCTCATGCACCACGAAGATGGCCTCTCATGCCCTGCAGCTGGGGGGAGGAAGGCTTTTTTCCCCCATGCTGAGACACCAAGTGTCCCCGGGGGTTTTTTGCCTTCCTCTGCAGCACGGAGCACGGCCCCTTGCCAGGCCTCCTTTAGGCCCCTTTGGCCAGGTGCCTGCTCCTGGTGCTCCACCAAGGTGGCCCTCATGCCCCACATCTAGGGGGAGGAAGCTTTCTACACTCCCAGGGACGGGGAGGCTTTCTTGGGCTCCTTGGGAGTTGCTTCTTTTCCTCTGTAGCATTGAGCACAGCCCCTTGTCAGGGCTTCTCTGGGCCCTTTTGGCTCAGCTCTTGCTTTGCCTCCTACTCTGGCACCTTCAAGGCACCACTTGTGCCCTGGCTCACTCAGGCTCTCTTGCCCAGGCCAAGCTTGCATCGGGAGCAAGCTCTGCTCTTCCCTTGGCTCCATCTCCCCAGGGGGTTCTGGCTTGTGCACAACAGCCTCTGTTGGGCAGGGCTCCAGGCTTGCTGCGCCATCCCCAATTGCCACTTTCCAGCTCTCCCTGTGATGGCAACACAAGCGCTGGACAGGCATGAGAGCACTTCTCACCCATCCCTGGCCAAGGAGCACAGAAGAGCTGGTTTTGGAAGACAAGAAATGTGTTTGTTACTGATATAGGTCATGCTTTGGAAAATATCCCACAGTACCACCCACCTCTTCTTTTGTCTGTGGTCAGCGCTGTTGCTCATTCTTCAAGTTCTGACTCTTCAGGACACAGGGACTGCTTGGCCTGTGCTCCTGCTGCTACTTTCTGTGATGCTTTGGCTTGCCTTTGTCAGATTGGAAGTGATGTGTTTTCAAGCTAAACCGAAGAAAACATCAGCCTGCTTCTGGCTGCATGTGCACATTGTGTTAGTGCTTGTGAGCATCAGTTCTGAAATGGATTCAGAAAACTAAAGTCCTGTTTCTACTTGTAACTTCCATGATTTGTGTCCTTCAAAGTGGTTTTGGAGCTGAAAAACCCTGGCATTTCAGGTCAATAACAATCACATCATTATCTGACTTATGGTGAGCACAGGGAATACAATGGAATTAGAATAGTTCATCTGGAAGGGAGGACCTACAACAGTCACCAGACCTACAACTGCCAGACCACTTCAATGTCTGACCAAAAGCTAAAGCATGGTTATTGTGGGCATTGTCTAAACAAAAGGCATGGGACTTTGACCGCCCCTTTGAGAGGCCTGTTTCAGAGTTTGACTACCCTTTTGGTAAATAAATGCTTCCTGATGTTAAGCTGAACCTCCCCTGACAGATGCAGGTTTTAGCCATTCCCACGTGTCCTGGCACTGGGTACCAGGGAGAAGAGATCAGCACCTCCCCCTGCTCAGGAAGCTTTAGAGGGCAGTGAGGTCACTCCTCAGCCTCCTTCTCTCCAAACCAGACAAACCCAGAGACCTCAACCACTCCTCAGAGGACATGCCTGACAGCCCCTTCACCAGCTTTGGTGCCCTTCTTGGTCATATTCCCATTCCTCAACGTCCTTTTTAAATGTTGGGGTCCAATTTACAGATTGCATTCCTGTTCTGTCATCCCCCACAGTACAGGAATGCAATAGTGCAGCCACAGTGAATTATTTCAGGATGTGCTCTTTCCACATACATTTGCTTTGTAGGGCCCTTTACAAACAGGAAAGTATGGACTTAAAATGTACATGCTACCAGTTTGTTTTCAAATGTAACTAATTCCAAATATAGGATTTAGCTTCTGAATTCCATGTCATTTGAATTCCCTGCTACTTGAAAATGTTTTCCTAAAAGGCCTCTGGATCTCCTGGCAAGGGAATCCCTCTCTAGCCTTGCTCTGCCTGCAGATCCGTCTGATCCATGTTTGGACACATGCAAGGGCCTGACTTGTCACACTGAGCTTGCATCAAAATGTTGAGATACTTTAACTGAATAGACATAGTGTGGCAGCTTTCTGCACTCGTTGCACCAGTTTGGCAAACTAATTACCAAGTGTGTGCTAGGAGATTGTGGGTTTTATTAATTTAAAAAAACAAATGATATAGTTAATTTGTGTCTGAATTACATCATCAGTAATTTCAGCAGTATCATCAAGAGCTAACAGTTCTTCCTAGCTGTCTCTAGGTAGTTATTCACAGAAGAAAACTGAATTATCATGCTTAGAAGGCAAAGTTCATGATCTTACATTCTTATTCCATGCTCATCGTAGGTAATTGAAATCCCTGAGCTGACACAGGGGAGTGTCCAGTTGATTCAAAGGCATTTGGGATTGACAGCTGATCAAACTGACTTACCCTTTGTTCTTAACAACTCCTGCCTGAGTCATCCATATGTACGGCTGGGAAAACTTTACTTTTTAACCCTTGCAGCTTCAAATCTGATGACCTGCTTCAGCCAGCATGGCTGTAAATCAGTGGATTTCCCAGGCACGTGCTGGGAGTTCCACATTACAGATTTTTATCTTCAGTATATGAGAGAGGAGAAGTTACTGTCAGAGAGGCACACACCTACCTACATTTATTAATCTGGTAAGATTAATAGGGCAATGATTTGAAAAAAAGCTGATCAACAATGGTAAACTTTAGATATTTTATTTAAATAACATTACAAACTGTTTTGGTAGAACCTCTGTTTTCTTGCTGTCTGCCACCATATCACTGATACAGGAACAGCTTAATCAAATGGAGTAATCTGTAATTTATGAAAGTCATGACCAAAAGCTTTGTGTGGAAATTAATTTCTTGTTTTCTCTTAAATGTATTCTTTTACTCAGGGGTCATGCTTGAATGTGCAGCTTGTATTGCATCCAAGCTTAATTATTATTTTATTCTTATCCTCCTGTGGGGAAGATGTGAGCATTAAGCAAACATCCACAAAGCTCTGTCTTGGACATAAAACTTATATATTCAACTAGATGCTAAATATTAGCCCGATACCCTAATAACACTGGTGAAACAGTAACTCCCTGGTTACTCAGCTCAGTTTTGAAGCCAAGCTCCTTTGATGACTCTCTCAAGTTGTTCATCGCTGCTTCTCATCAGTAAATAACTGAAATGATAATATGTTATGCAGATTGCTTATTTTTATGTGATTAAGATATCCTTCTCCTGAATGAAAGGTGCTGTTCTTCTTAATGAAGCTATCACTATATGATCATTCTCAAAAAAAAAAAAACCAAACAAAAAAGAATTGTGATCTCAACTTTAAAGTTTACTACAATTTTAACCAGTGCAAAAAATAATGGTGTTTCAAGAACTGTTCATGCTACTACTGTTGCTTTTAGTGTTCAAATAAGGCTAAAATTACACCATCCTCTTACTTGCATTTATGTGTATTAAATACAGATCTCTCAGATATTAATACTATTGCTTCTACTCTTTTCCCCCGTTAAAAGAAAATGGATGATCACAATCCAAACAAATAGACTGTCTCTGTATCTATTTGATTATATGTTATAATTAATAGGCTTGTTAATACTTGATAGATACAACATAATGCTATAATAAGAAGTTATGACATATGCTTTAAATATTTTTCAGAGACTAGAAGCAAAACAGTTGTAGACATTTTTTTGTGTGCAGTACAACTGTGATTATGACAGTTTTAAGTCTGCAGCTCTGAATTTGTCATCAGATATCAAGTTGTGATACAACTTGTGAACAACCAGTTCTTTAGAAGTCTATGCATCTAACACTGGAAGACAGCCAATTCTGTTGGATTACTAGAATTTTCACTGGATCTGTTACACAGGGGTGTTGTTGAAACTGTAGAATAACAATTTCATAATCTGGTAATAGCTTTCTGTAGTAATAATTTTGACCAAATGCCCGTCTTAGTAAAATATTGAGTCCATCTCTTGTTCATACAGGCAAGCAACAAAATCTCCAGACTAAGTAGTTTGTCTTGCATAAATCACTTCTACAAATACGAACTGTTAGCTATTTGTGGGTGCGGTTTGACTTTTAGCAGAAATTGCCTTGCTGTAAAGTTCCTGCTGGATTTGCATTCTTTCTAAAAAGAAAATGATTTGGGAATCATTGTAATTTTAAAACTAGCATATTGAACTCTCTCATGCAAGGTATTCATACTGGTGAGAGTCTAAAGAAATTGAGTTATAAGTCTAATGAACTAGAAATTTTGTAATAGTTATAGGTTGCTCTTTAAAACTTGGAAACCATAATAGTGATAACTATGAAATCACTGGAGATCAATAGTAATAATAATAATCCCTAGATATGTGCTTAGGCTTAATACTGTCTCTCTATCTCTCCAGCTTCCTTTTCTCGAAAATTAGTGCTTATGTTGTTGTTTCTGAATTTCTGCTGGTAGTGAGTCATTGCTAATGATTAGACTCTTTCAAAAAATGGCTGACTATTCATTGAGGAAGGTATTATTCCATGTTCAATCTCATCTTTCTTCCAGATACTGATTTCACAGATCTTTTACAGAACAATAGAGTACCACCTAATAATAAAACAAATGTGATCAAATCGGTTTCTGCTACCAGCTCATTGAACAGAACAGATTCACTTTATCTATTTTGTGCTTTTCTGTAGCCAGCAATATTAACATTTCTGAGGATCCCAGTATTTCTCTTGTGTTTATCATGACATCTTCCTTTAAGGAAAATGCAGCTAAAGAAAGACTAAGACATAGACTCTTTGCAGGATTTACAAGTGATAATACTCACTAACCTTTGTGGCTCTGCCTGTGGTAATGGGATACACAGTCATGAGGGAGGTACTTGAATTCTAGCATACATTCTACCTACTAGCATAAGTAGCTAGACTTAAACATTGTAGAGCGGAACTAATCACAGCCTAAGCACTGAGTGAAATATTGAGAAGATTTTAGGCAAAAATTAATGGCTTAGAAATATCTCAGATGAGAACATACACATCTGTACTAATGAGGGGAAAACTTAATATACAGTCTCTGCTTCTCTGCACAACAGTGCTTATATATTTTATCCAACAACAAAATGCATAAATAACACTGTATTTAGGCACTTGATGTAATTACTTGGTGGACCCAGAAGAGCTTGACAGCAGGCTACATGAAGAGAGGCTCAGTTTTCCCGTTGCTTATGTAAACTTTAGGTGGTGAAGCAGCCAGATGGTGTTTTTCTGTATAACTTTCACTGAATGCACATAAATACTTTTGTGGTCACATGGTGGTTGACTAAGATGACACATAAACTTTGAGGTTGAACAAGGATTTGAAGTCTGCCTCCCTAGTTCCAGATCAAACTTCTTTTCCAGTAAAGTCAACCTTCCTTTCTACATTATGTTTAATAGATTTAAAGCTATTGCACAAAATATTTGTGATTATAATTATGCACTTTAGTATTTGTGAGTCTGTAAAGTTCTGTTGTGCATCAGATTAAAGGCAGGTGGCAATTCTTGATGAGAAATTAAGTTAAAACCTAACCAGATTTCTTCTGAGAAATTGGAAAGAATAAAACTCCTTGGAGGAATATATGTCAGATGCTACTTGCTTAATCCTTGATGCCTTCCTGGAAGGATAGTTTAAATGAACTGACTAATACAATCCTGTAAGTTTCAGTAAACAGGTCTTCATTCATTCCCTGTAAGTGTCACCAATAGATTTGATTATATTAGCTGTTTTTAAAGAGGAGTGAACAAAAAGGAAATGAATATTGAATAGGGATCTAGATTAGGAGAGATATGAATAGGATTGGATTTCACCAGAGGGAAAATACTTAATCTGTGCAGTAAATGTGTTCTATTTTTCCTGGTATAATATAAAAAACACTTAAGTAAATGTAGCGTATGGAGGAGTCTTACTTGAGTGATCCCCAAAAAAAGTAATTAAAAAATTATTTTTACAAGACCTGTTAATTCGGAAGAATGCGTAGTGAAACAATCCCTCTTTTATAACTGCAGAATAAATGTCTTTGATATTTGCTGTTTCTAAGACTTTTTAGGCTGCGAAGTATATCTATCACAAAAAAAAGCCATAGCTATAACTTTTTTTCTTTGCCCAGAAACAGAGTTTTTATATCAATACTATGCTTGAATGTTTGCAAGAAAATTTGCACTGGCATTTATTTCTTGCAATTTCTGCTACATAAACCCCATAATTCTGATTAAGAAGATTAAGTTCTGTGGAAGGTACTTATAAAACATCAAAGTAATGAGAAAATGGTGAAAATATGCTAATTAGGATCATGGTAGGTGCTGTTGAAGTAAACCTCTAAAATCAAGCCTGGTAGGATAACATTTTGAAGAACCACAAAATGGCCCATTGTGTATTATTATGAGAAACTAATTCAGACATTATTTTAAATGTTATCATAAATAAAGCTATATTAAATAATGTACATAGTGAGAGCTCTAAACAAGAGATTTATTTATTAGAAGATTCTCAGTGAAATCACAGCCAGTGTGGTTGTTTAGCACCTCTCAAATTACCCCATGTACTTATTTGTTTAAGTGAAGGTCCAAGTGTGGTCTTCAGCCATACCTGTGTTGGGAAACAGTCTAGTGATCAATTCTCAGACTGGCAGCAGAGGAAGCAGCATAGCATGCAAGAGTCTTCAGCTCCTCCTTTCCCTTTCAGTTGGTTGTGGTGGGAGCAACAAGTTCCAATTCTGTCTCAGAGTCCTTACATATGCAGACAGAAATGTCTTCCTGGTCAGGCTCTATTAATTACCTAATGTCCTTTGTTAGTTGCCTAATAAATTGTTTTCTCAGGAAAATATAGAAGCCCTGCAGAAGTGTCTTACAGACCATCTTCTGTCCACAGGCTGGAAGTCTGACTCTGTTTAATGTAGGTACCTACACTAACTGCAAACCTAATTTTTCCATATTTGGCATATCTATTGAAAAAACCTGTATTAGTGTAACTAGCCAAAGCAGAAGGAAAGCCAAGGAAACCTCTGTAGATAGGTTTAGGGCAAGGGAGAGAGACAGACTATCATTCTAATTGTCTCCTTCCTGATTCCTAGGGAAAGCATACATATGATGCGTTTGAGATTGACAGCAGTTTTGGCGTTTCTTTCAGCAGAAGTATCAATCAATTTATACATTCATGTTTTAGAAAAGGTGCTGGTGAATAAGAAACTCAGTGTTCCGGTGCTAATTAAATACAACATTTTTCCACTGGGGGTAAGAAAAGAAGAGATTTCATACCCATAGTATAAGTCAGTGCCTGGACATAAAAAACATTGTGTGTTTGTAATTGTGCTCAGGATTTGAAAGCCTTTACAACTGACTGTAAGGGCCCTTAGATCAAGAATTTAAATTGAACTAGCGTGATATAACAAAAGGAAACATTTTCTCTAAGGGAATGTAGACTTCAGACCTATAGAGATGTTTTTTGTGCCTTGGAAAAAATTCTGATTCTTATTCCTTGGAAACATTATTGTTGCTTGTACGTTTGTTGCATTTATCTGTTGCCATGCATCCAGCCAATAACATCTCTATTTTTCTGTTGTTGTGATACGTATCATTGTAAAGACAGACTTGTTAGAGGGCAGCAGTTAATTTGACTTCATCTTTTTATTTTGACACCTAATAGTTGCTCTATCTATCAGAATTGATTAAATCTAGGTGAAAGAATACAACAGCTTTCATTGGTCCTTTCTATAACTTTTCATGTCACAACATTGTGATTGTTGTGATTAATCTGTATGATTAATCTGTATAGATTTCATATAATCTTTTATGAGCTGTTGTAGATCATTGTTCAAAGACTGATTCAAACAAGTTGCCAGAAGGTTTTACATCAGTCCATCCTTATACAGATTTACACAGCACTCATTTCTAAGTCAACATTGTGAAATGCTGTTCAGAAATATTGGCTCAACTGTTATTGATAGGTTAACTACTGCTTACTATGCTGTGATTGCAGGGGAAATGTTTTGGGGTTTTTTGAGCAGAACTGGTGCATTATATGAAATATATTTTGTTTTTCAAAGTTAAATAATTAAATAGGTCCTATTGCATTATATGGGAAGATATCATCTAAAGGGAAGATTTACTTCTATGCTGAAATACTCTGCAAAATTTTATTTTCTTTGTTCATTTTCAGATAGCTTATTGGACAAGCAAACAAGAGAGATTAGTCCTAAATGAAGAGATCGACTTGTATGTGATATAAGTCAAATAACATGAAACATAATAGATAATTTTAAGGGAAGACCTTAAATGCTGACCCTCAGTAGCAGATAGCACTGTAAATTTTCATTTCACTCAGCCTCACAGATTTTGGGGTTTGGACTAGATGACCTTTAGAGGTCCCTTCCAACCCAATACATTCTATGATTCTATGATTTTAAGAGCTTGTAATTTTTCACTTAAGTTGTTTAGTTCCTTTGTAGAGATGTTAGTGACCTATCTCCCTGGATTTCTATTAAATGCTGAATACCTTTCAGATCAAATTCCTAAAGCTTATGAAGTTGAAAACTTTTGAGGTTGAAAGACATTTTACAGCTGATGCTGCTAGTCAATTTATACACATGCACAGGACAGCCTTTGATAGACCCTATCTATTAACTTCCTCTTCTGCAAATCAAAGCTGTCAGCAATTCACTGTCAGTTTTAGTGAAGGTAGCTATTATTTTCACCTGTCTTTTCACTTTTCTACAAAAGGAAGGATACCAAGCTACAGGGAATTCTAGGGGAGAGAAGAAATCCCAAAATGTTTCTTTCTACTTCAACATGAGAGGCCATACCTGCTCTTTTTCTCTTATATATCTGGAGTGATTGATCTGCTTCTTCAATACCACAATTTCTGCAGTTTTTGTAGTACTATACCCCTTAGTTCTGCCTGACTGTTCCTTTGCAGTAACTCACTACACTCCAGCAACAGACTAACTTAGTGCTATTACACAAGCTGATCTTCTCAAAATCATTAACTCAATGAAATGACTTCTTGCCTGGACTCAGATCCAACACTGTTCATTGTTTCTTTCTCCTTCATCCTCTCTGAATGTCTAGTTACCTTTAAAAATTATGTATTGTGCTAATACTATGATGAGATTTCTCCTGCATGCTATTGTGCCTTTGGTGTTAAATTTACTCATCTGAAGAATTGCTCAAGAGACCATCAGATATCATTACTGATCTTTTATTAATATCTGATTGTTTGATTCAGGACCTTTGAGAACAGTAACAAGTCTTTAAGCATACTCACTTTTCTCTAGTGGCTTCTTGTTTTAACTGAACATCAGTCATAATATCAAAAGCTAACTACTCCAATGTTTGGTCAAATAATCCCCTCTGACACATTTGTTTTGTGCATTTAGTATTGACAGCATTTATTTGGACTTGCCATCCTAATTTTTCATGCTTAGTATTACAATGGTGGTTATCAGCATGTTCCAAGTGATTAATGTTTCACTGGATGATGACTTTTTCTATTTGACTGTAACTCAGTCTCCTTCATCTGCTTGCATAGTAGCAACCTCGTGTATCTTATTTATGCAGTCTTACTTTAGCTGTCGTGAAAGCCTTTATTTTATTGTTCTTACCTCCTAGAAATGCCTTTATATCTCTCTTATTGACCCTATCCTCTTTTCAAATTTTATAGAATATATTCTTCTCCATTTCTCATGACTTAATGTTTTTCTCTCTCTGCTATTGTTTGTTATTTGACTGTGTAACTATTATTTATCTCAGTGGTACATTTCATAATGCAGTTTGTATGAAATGTGCTCTGCAAAGTGTAGTTGCATTGTATCATCTCATAAAAGTACACAGTAGTTGTCTTTGAACAGTATAATTATGTTTTGAAAGAAGTAAAGTTCCTGATTTGATGTAAGTGTATAATGCTACTGTTTGATGTTAGAAATACATTTGAACACACAGAATTTTGCCCTCGAAAAGTATGCTTTCTCCTTTTTTAATACTACCAGTCACCTTCATGTATTATTTAAACCTGACAGATGGGCTCATTTATTTTATTCTACCAAAGTACAAGCAGTAAAGGAAAATACAGTTTCTAATCACTGTAATGTGAAATACTTTTTAAAAGGTCTGTGTCTCTGTTGAAGTAATTTATTACACTAAAATATGAAAGAAAGAGAGAAAGTGAGAGAGAGAAAGAAAAAGAAAGAAAAAGAAAATAGAGAGAGAGTTGAAGAATGTGTAGAGCTTTAAAAAGTGAAGTGTTTTCAGGCATAAAAAGCAGAATTGGAACCAGTAAGCAATGCTAACCCAATAGCTTGAGATGCTTGAACAGTGCTTTATCTTGTGTAGGGAGTACTGCTACTTGTATTATGGAGTTTACTGGTTTTGCTGTAGAAAGTGACAGCAGATTGTTGCTATAGAAATCTCAGGTCAGGATGAACAGTAAATTGACTTTGAAAACAGGAAACTGGATTTTTAAACTGGACAGACATATAAGCCACATAGCTATTTAAATGATTTAAGCACAAGCTAAATCCTTGGGGCAGAGAGTAGAGGGTTGTACATGGCAAGGCAAAGGGACTTGCACTGCAGCACTAAATTTTATATGGTACTATGTTTCTTTAAGTAAGAAAAAAAAGCAAGGGCAAATCTTGGTCCTAACCCTCTACATCACTCTTAAGCTATAAAACAGGGAACAAGTTGCTTTATAGAATCACAGAATCATAGAATGGTTATGTTGGAAGGGACCTTAAAGATCATCTAGTTCCAACGTTCAATTAGATCAGGTTGCTCGAAGCCTGATCCAACCTGGCCTTGAACACTTCCAGGGAGGGGACATTAACAACATCTCAGGACAACCAGCAGCTTCACAGTGAAGCATTTCTTCCTATTATCTAATCTAAATCTACCCTCTTTCAGTTTGAAACCATAATACCTTGTCCTATCACTACACTCCCTGATAAAGAGTCCCTTCCCATCTGCTGGCCCTCTTTGAATATGGAGAAGCTGCTATAAGCTCTTTTCGGAGCCTTCTCCAGGATGAACAACCCCAGCTCTCTCAGTTTTAATTGGGAACATGGAAAAATTGTGAGGTCTATATCAAGGAAGCTCTTAGGAGCTCTGGTGTTGATACTTGCTGATAAGGAATATGACTTCTTCTGGAAATGCCCTTTAGATCAACTTCTCTCTCCCTCAAGAGTAGATGATTTTTGGCAAGGGTGAAATTTTTTTTCTCTGTGGCATTGAATATGCTTCTAACTGCTAGTTTCATTATATTAACAGTTGTCATAGAGTATTTATTGTCAATTTTCAGCTCCTGCAGGGATGAACTCTAAATACTTTTTTTCTACGGTAAATAGATTGCAGACAAATGGTAGTCTTGGGTCAGTAAGATTTTAGAAGGAAAGGCCTTTAATCAGAGAGCAGGCAGTAAGACCAGAAACACTATGAAATTAACTTTTTAAAAGGATACCATGTTTTTGCTTCCAGAATGATTGGCACAAATGAAAATAACTGGATAGTGATATATCAGAACTTTTACATGATACATATTTGTCATGATTCTTACAATGACATTTCACAAATACTGGATAAAAAGACATGTTAATAGAAATACAGAAAGTGTTACTTCTAAGCTGTACATCTATTCTTCAATGTCCCAGCTGCTCTATCGCATTATAAAACAGGAGCTCAAATACAAATGTCAGCTTGAGGCGGCTTATGTTCATTTTCATGGTTTACTTGTAGCTTTGTGCTCAGAAGACACAAAAAAAGTGTTTTGACAGATGCTGATTACGCAGTCCACTTATCCTCTGGGTCATTCTTTTCCTCTTCATTCTGTTATTCAGGCTTTTTGCTCTAATTCCTTTGAACCATAGTGGTGTAATTCATAATGTCACACCAAATGCTGTCTGCTAGAATGTAAAGATGATATTATTCAATGGAAAAAAATTATGATGGGAGTCTTTCATAGGAATATTCACAGATATCTTCATGTGGTCTTTGTATAAAGCAAGAAACTTAATAAGGAGAAAAGAAACCTACCTGCCATCAATAGTTTTTGGTGTATGACACTTTTGCACATAAGGCAATTATTCTTTCCTTTATCTTGGAGATTGTCCAAAATGTGCATGATGGATTACCAGAGCAAGTACTTGGATATCCAGCAGTGCCTTACAATATACATGTCATGCTATAGACCCTTCTATCTTTTCTTCTGAGGTTTTAAATCTGGACCTTTAAAAACACAAGCAGGGATACTATTATTTGAGGACTTTGTTTTTGCTAAATTTTCCAAGACATATCTCCTTAGAACTGTATGCAAATTAAGTCACTCTGTGGGAACCAAACAGAAAAGATTGCCATAGATTATGGTCAGAACAATCCACTAAGTTCACTTAGCTGAAGCACCTTGAATTACAGAAGAAAGTTCTACTACATGAATACTTCACCAATGATTCCTTCTCCTGTTCTCCTTTTCTAGTTTTTGAAGACAATCTTCATATAATTATTTCAAGACATAGAAAGCTTTCTAGACCTTCAGATAATTGTTCCCTAGTGTTTTGTTTCCTTTCCAGCTAAAAATATTTTTCATATTTCAGGTCTGATTTGTCTAGTTTCAACTTGGAGCTTTCAGATCTCATTACCACTTTTGTACCTCAAAAATTTCTTCATGCACATCAGAAGTTCCTATGAATAAACTAAATAAGTGAAAGGTCTGTAGACAGTGGCAAAGAAGTGTGATTTCCCAATTATACAGTTCTTTCTAACCTTCTCTAATTAGTCCATAATTTAAAAAAAAAAAAAAAAGTAAACTTCTAGACCCACATGATTTTTGCCATTACTAGTGAACGGCCACGGGCTTTGTGTTGACCTGACAGTACAGAGTCTCAGGGCTTGTCTGGGTTTGCCTGAGCTGGTTGTAGCTTGGTTAATAGTTGCTAGTGGCTACCAGACTGGTGCCTGACCTGGATGGGCTTCAGCTCAGTGAATCCCTCAGCGAAGGGCTGACAGATCCTGAAGTGCCCGTGTAACAAACAGTAGCCCTTTGGGTGACCTGCAGGTATGGGTGGTTGTTGTGCAACTTTCGACCTTTAGCTTGGAAAAAGAGGAAAAAGAAAATGTATTAAAGTAGCCCCGAGGGGCCCTGATGCTGATGATGGAGTCTTGCCACCATAAACAGCAAACTCCTCCCAGTAAGGACCTTATTATAGCTTTCTCTTCCTACTTCCTACCCCTATTCTTAGAATCATAGAATTGTCAGGGTTGGAAGGGACCTTAAAGATCATCTAGTTCCAACCCCCCTGACATGGGCAGGGACACCTCCCACTAGATCAAGTTGCTCAGAGCCCCATCCAGCCTGGCCTTAAAAAATTCCAGGGGTAGGGCTTCCACCACCTCCCTGGACAACCTGTGCTAGTGTCTCACCGCTCTTCTTAAGGAAAACTGAGATGTCAGCCTGAAAACCTGGACAGACAGGGCGAAGGTGAACACAGTTATCAGGAAGAAGGATAGATACTAGGAAGTCCTGGATAACAAATTTAACTTTGTTAGTTATGGAATTTTTCTGTATTAATTATGCAATTTGAAATATTGTTAAACATGAATTGGACCAATAAGAAATTATCACCTCCACTTCTGAAATGTTTTCTTTTTGGTTATGACAAGATTTTGAGTGTAGTAGACAGAACTAGGAACAGAACTTTAAGTAGAGGTCTTGCTAATCCTGTATGATTAAGCACATTGTCTTCTTTTTACAGTCTTCTGTTATACACGTTCCCTTTCTTACATAAAACATCAGTTTTCAAGTTGAGTTTTTGTCTGAAGAAGCCTAGACTTCTAGATTCTGGATTCCACACTACTGTCCTTTCAACTAAAGATTTTAGTAAAGAACTTACATTTAAGTGTATCAGAGTTTTAATTGTTCAGATGAGTTCATTTTACTAAGAAATCTGGGCAGATTTTCATAGCATCCTTTCCCAACTGTTATAAACAGTCATAGAGTCATAGAAGTTTATCAACACCACTTTTGTCTGGGTAGCTGACTCTTCAAAGAGCTTTGTACCTTTTGATTTTGAACAGTTCCTGTTACATTAGTTGACATCAAACTGACAGAGAAAACAAAAATCCCTTCCCCATTCCATGAGCTCTTTAATCACTTGTTAGTTTATGTATTTGTTTTATTAAAGGTCTATTTAAGTTATGATCCCCAAAAAGAAAGTTTGTCTTTGTTAACAGAGCAGTACTGTGGATTAGGGAGTGTCTTAATAATGATCAGCAGAATATTGCATAGGTGACAGTTATATCCAGGTCTCTCACAGAAGCATTTGAGTAGTGATTTCATCTCTTTTTTTCTTTTTTCTTTTCAAAGGATGACCTATTTAACTACTCTGAGCACTTGGCCCTATATTAGATGACGCCATTGCTTCTGTTAACTAGATTTATTATTCCACAGAAGTTGTATCAAGCTTGCTGGGTTTTGGCCTTCCTTGAGCTATATTGATTGAAATATTGCCATTTTGTTACACATTAGTTGTACCTCCTATCATTGTTCCTGTCCTTTAGATAGGATTTATATCAAGCTAAGCTACCACATGTTCCTGACATCATCTCATCATTTTGATATCATCATTTTCAAGTATTGATATAATACTAGATTTTTTCAGACTTCCAGTTCTGCGCTGCTAACTTAGTATTTCTCTGAAATTAACATTGTTTGACGATCTTCTCAGCTATTTCTTTTGATCCTCTCAGATACAATTTATGGAGTTCTAAAAAGTCTGAAAGATCACTATAATAGTTGCTACTTCACATCACTGAAGCTATTAATCAATAGAAAATATTTTGTTATTGTTATAGCATAAATGATTCTGCTTCTGTGTAGATAGTGAAGAACAATGGCAATTCAGTATTTCATATTATCTATATATAATTTTCTATTATAGTTCAGTTTTACTCTTCTGATCTAGTGTCAGATGTTCAATATCATTAAGATTACATTTACCTCAATATATCTTCCTAAATTTGTTAAGGATTGTTTGTTTTTAACTGATGCCCTTATTTTCATATTGGTGCAGCTAGTATGTAACACAGCTTGTCTTCTCTCTCAACAATTTTGCAAGCATCCTGAGACTTCCCAGCACCATTTTTCTTCGTTTCCTGGGAGTGACCTGTGATACAAGATACAGACTCTCCCTTGCCACTTACCCTAGAAAATCTTGCCAATACTTGCTTCTTATTTAGATGTGTTCATACTTTTCTTCCCAGTTGGGAAAACTGGTCTTAATTAAGTCACAGTGTCTACTTATATTACCAGATGAGACTGTAAAGTCTCTGCTAGTAGCTCATGAAATTATGCTATAATGACTTGTACTTAGGAAAAACCATCAGTTTCAGCCCAGGGATGCATTTATCTTTCAAACTGCTGTCTTATCTAGAGCTGCCTTAAGCAATGTGTTTCTGCTAGAGAGTTCTTGTGTAGAATTCGTAGGAACATTAAGGCTGTTTTACCAGTGGCAGCTTTAGACCTCCGGCATATGTCTTACAGGTTGAAATACCTCAAAATGACAGATTTTTTTTTTTCCATGCACATATTAAGGGTTTTGCAGGTCTGTATGACACTACTTTCTTCCAAAAGCTCAATCTGTAGCTAAGCAAGATGCCTGTGGGTATTTTCAAACTGCCTGTGGGTAGATAATGACAATTTTAATATCCACAGAACTCTGCTGAAACAGAAGGGAAAAAAAATGAGCAATGGGATTTGTCCGTATGAGTTAAATCACTGGATGATCATCTGTGCTTGACATAACCTCAGAGCAGTGAAAACTATTAAACATGTAGGTTACTACATTTATATCTTTTGAATGAAGTGATAATATGCTTCCTTACTTATACTCCTCTAGGGAAAAAAAGGCAAATCTTATGAAAACAATAGTGCCTTCCAATTTAATCTGTATTGGTATTCAACTGTGTGCAACATTTCTGATATTATCAGTGATGTAAAGTATTACATTATTGAAATCTAAGCAAATAGGATGGAAGCCTAGCAAGCAGTCTGTTGCAGTAACAGCAAAATTTGTATGCAATAAACTAAGAACAGAGGAATAACTGAGAATTAATAGGTTGATTTGTCTCAACTAGAAGTTAGAGATAAGGAAGTTGAGATATGGTCATTGGAATTCTGTCCTTAACCTCACTGAGCTCAGGATTTCATCATGTTATCCATTTCCTCCCTTAATCTGTAGGTGTAACTTTTTCTTTTTATTAGTTCCATGTGAACTAAATCCTGGTATTTGAAGACAAAATCGGATCTAAAGTAGTATGTGTTATGCATAACTAATTGTTATAAGCTCCTTAAAATTTTCTTTCTAACTGTATCCATTTGAAGCAAAACACATCCTTTGGAGGTTAGTTGATACAAAGCTATAGTTATCAGCACAATTGCTTGTGAAGTTTTTTCTCTGCTTGAAAGCCTTTGTTTGTCTGCTTGCAGTGATCCTCAGTAGCATGGTTTCCAGCATGGAAACATTTACTGAAAACTGATGATTGTCTGACTACATGTTTTCTATACACAGGTGATGGGAAGAGTGTCTTTAACTGCTTGTGACAAATAATATAGAGTGGTATCACTGTAGTGGAATCACAGTTCTTAGTGCTATGTATGCCAAAATTTCCTAACCAGGAATATTCCCATTGTAATCCTAGCCAATCCTGTGACCTGATAAGGACTCTAGGGATTAAGTCCTGCTCTGGACTGCTCACTCTCTCACAACCACCTACTCCTTTGCCCTCAGATCTCATCTCCTTTTCTACAGTCTACCATAAAGCTGTCTGCCAGAGCTACTTCCCAGCAAAATACTGGAGCAGAGCAAGGCACACGGAGACTTGTTCTGATTCAGGACGGAAATGCTGAAGGCTTCCAAACGGGCCCTTTCAGCTTGCTACAGCCATGTGCAGTCCAAGACCACGTTAGCACTTTGTGTAGCTCCTAATTAAAATATGCAATTAGGATTCCCCTGTTTAATCACCCAGCCTCCATTAATTGGGCAGCTTCTACTTGAGAGCTGAAGGTCTTTAGATCTTTCTTCTATAAAGGCAACACACTCCAGCACCACTTATTTTGAAGTTGTCTCTGTATTGTGGGGTTCCACAAGGGAAAGTTGTGATCTCCATGTCTCTGTTATAACTACCTGTTGGAAAGCAGAGGCTTAGTAAGGTGGAAGACATTCCTGAAATCCAGCAGACCTCTTTTGCCAAAAGGTTTAGTAGTGTTTTTATTGGACACTTATTGGCATAAATGTCACAAAAGACTCAAACAGAATTGCCATCATTTATAGAAGTTGTCTTCCAATGTTTCTTAGTACAGATTACTGCTCTTTCAAACAGAATAAGGGATAAAACCATAATAACAATGTAACAGTGTTTGGTTTCAGACTATTACCTTAAGAAAACATTTCCTTTAGGCAAATGAATCTTTCTCTTACTAGACTGACATATATCCAGATTCTGCCTTGTTGATTACCCTGGAAAGGTATTCCTTCTCTTATATATTTCCACATTCGACCAAATCTTTGTTGTTGATTTTTAGATTCCCCAAGACCAGATCATAGTTTTCATATGGTCTGTGTGTAATTACTCCTGTCTTTCATTATTTCATATGAATTGTAACATATGTGCTATTTGTTTCTAAATTATATGAAACATTATTGGAAACTCTCATCCAGTCACTAGATAATGAATGATTTCTCAACTTAAGCTACAAAGGTAATATATGCATACTTTCTCACCTTGTTACAGGTGGTATTAGCAGGGAGATACTCTCTCTATTTTCCATCACTTTCTGTTGACCAAGGAGTTTGAGGGGGCAGTGTGATACAACTGGCATCAGATCTAAGTTCAGAGCTGTCTTCTTTTGATATACTTAGATGAAAGTATTCACTCCTTGCCTTGTAAATAGGAATATATTAGTGTTCAGTTATGATCCAAAATATTTTAAGCCAGATCCAGTTATATTCTAAAGGAATGTAACATCGTTCCCGCTGCAACTTACTTTAGTTTTAAGTTTCTGGCTCTGTTTCAAGCCCTTACTGCTCAACTGTATTATGAGTTCTTTCCATCCAAGATATTTTTTTTTCTACTTTTCTAGACATAAGCAAAATAGATTCATCTTACACCTTAATATTATATATTTTAGTAATGAGTGAGATGTCTTTCAGATACTTATTTTAACTAATATGATGGTAAAAGCTACCTTCTCCAAGGCACCAAGCACCTATGAGCCCAGTTGAAGTCAAGAATAACTATGCATCTTCTCCATATCTCAAACTCAAGTCCTCAAGTATTTTCATCATCTTTTAAAAATAAGGTTCTACAACTATAATGGAATAAAAAAAATACATCTCATTCTATTTTACCCTTCTTTTTTAAATATGCAATATACATGTGCAAGTTAAGGATTTGCAAGAGTGAAATAACTAGGTTCTGGACACCAGTAATATTTTTTATTTTGGTTATTAATGATTCTCCATCAAGAATGAGATTGATGTATCTTAAACCTTTTCAGAAGTTTCATATCAATTTAATTAAAGGATAAACAAAACTTTCACTATACTATGTTTACTTGACTGAAGCTGAAAATTCTTGTTGGTGTCAGAAGTAAAAGCTGTTGATGGAAACACCGACAGTGGGTTGACCATGGCTGGTGCTGAACACCCACCCAGCTTCTCTCTCACTCGTCCTCCTCAACAGGACAGAGGAAGAAAATATGATGGAAATTTCATAGAGTGAGATAAAGACAGGGGGATTACTTACCAGTTAGTGACAAAGGCAAAACAAATTCAACTTGGCATAAATTCATTTAAGTTATTGACAATTAAAATAGAGTTGGGTGGTGAAAGAAACCTTAAACACCTTCCCCTCAACCTCAAACCCTTTTTCCTCTCACCCCTCACCACCAGGCACCTTCTGCCCTTCCTCAGCTGCCCTTTCCCCAAGGTGCCCGCCTGTGGCTGAGGGGCTCGGCTGGGCCCTGCGGTGGGGCCGATGGGGCCGGCTGGAACCAGCTGTGTCCATCTGGAACTGGCTCAGGGCAGCCCCAACCTCTCTTCTCCTCAGAGACCACAGAGGCAACAGACTCTGCTGCTGGCATCTGGGCACCTGCAGCCAGTACAACAGCAGGGCTGGATCCTGTTCTGCCGTGCTGTAGAATATCCTGGGATAATGCCTTTCAGGTCAGTGGTATAAACCAAGCATAAATGAGGAGAAAACTTTCTCATCTGACCAGAAGGGTCTGACACTGTGTGGCATTGAAGCAGTCCTGTAGTTTTGAAGATCCTGTTGCTATGGACTTAAATTAATTTGATAGGAGACTGTGAGGGAAGGAACCAGGCAAGAAGGAGGGCTGCCACTCATTAAAGATGGGTCAGTACGTATTTTTAAAGTAGATTTCGGTCTCTGCTATGTTTTCACCACTCAGACTTTTTTTCCAACAGATTTCTACTTACTTGGGAAACTGGAAAAAATCTATTGATGCACATACCTGAAAAGCTTGTTGGCAGAACTAAGTTACTAAATCATAATACTAAAAAAAAAACTTTAAAAGCTTCTCTCAGAGAAAGACACTGGTAAAGCTGGCATTTGTAAAAGCAAGAAATAAAGCTCAAAAATAGAATGAGGGTTAGCAGCACTTCCTAATAGAAATAAAAGTTACATTACCCTGCCCTGGGTTCAAAGCAGGGTTGAATAACAATAATTACTTTCTGGTGGTACTTAACAGTCTGAAAATGTCAAGAGGAAATTTAAAAAACCAATCCTGCCTTCATCTGACAGAGCAGTGAACATCTTCTCTAGAAAATTTACAGAAGTATGTGTGGAGATAACTGCATTATTTTGTGTGATACCCTTTGCAGTGCATTACTTCATTGGTTTATCATTCTTGCCCATTGATTTCAGTTTCTATCAGTTTCATTTGTATTCATGGAAAATGCTTGAGGAGGGATGGAGGTAGTAGAGACTTTTTTCTTTTTTTTTTTTTTTTTTGTTGTCTTTGTTTTGTTTTGTTTTAATCACCTGTTTACAGAGCCATTCTTTTTGTTCCTATCTGACACAGTCAAGAAAATACAGCCAAAGGCAAGGGCATCAACCACCTTTTTGAAGGTCTCTGGTAAACTATTATTTATATGACTTCAGAGAGTCTGGTTCATATTTTAAAGGGCAGTACAGGCAAGCTGAGAAACATGCTTAGGAAAATACATCATCCATTAACCTTATCTTCTTTCCTGACATGGGAATGAAAAGGCTTACTGAAACCCAAAGGAGTGCTGTAGGTGAGCACGGCTCTGTGATACAAAGCAGTGATTTTCTGCCCATATTGTTTTACTTTGGATGTGCTTCCTCTTTGAAAAAAAAAAAAAAGTCATAAAAGAATAACTTACTATCCCAATAACTAACCCAAATGATGTTATTTAGAATAGCCTTCAAGCATCAAGGTAACTGTCAAAAATTCTTACAACTTGTCTGCCTCAGTTTTTATATGTCCACATGGAGCTTTTGCACCAATGGAATAGTATCTGTAGTGACTGAGGATTTCCCTCCATGATGAAAGTGTCAGTTGTCAGAAATAGGCAGGAGTTGTCATGGCAAGGATGGCTCTACAACATACCCTTCATGTAGTATCCATTTTTCTGTAAGATGTGTGGCTGTCCACTGCAGAAGGCAGAATTATGCACCAGGTGGATCTTTGGTCTAACCCAATGTGGAAACACTGTGTTATATTCATATATATATCACTGTAAGTTATATTCATAAATTTCTAAATGAAGATTCGTAGGCAGGTAGATAGGTAAGTACATAGAATGAAAGCAGCGGCAAAGTAAGTGGATATTTCTATCTAGAATCCACCATGGTCTTTCCTGAAGATAATTTTTAAAAGTAGCCTTTATGCAAAAATTTATCATGAACGAAGCACTGCTTTCTCTCATTTTTACTCTTAGTGGAATTACAGCCTGAATTTATCTGAGACATCTTTCCACATCATTTTCAGAATTGCTACCAGCAATCCTATTTAGAGCCCAGATTCTAGTGCCTAAGTTGAACAGTGTGTGTACTGAGGGATTACAAATGAATGCAGCATTTGCTAAAAGCAACATGTGAAAGAATGGGTGGTTAACAACATTCTAAAGTCATTTGTTAGTCAGAGCAAGCAGAAATAGTAACTCAGTAATGTAGCTAGCTAATCTAATTAAATGTGCCCTCAGCCCAACATCTGTCTTCATAATGATCTTGGTGCTGTTAGGCACCAACTGCGTCATGCCTTTATGTTCGAATTAATACTGATAACCAGTGGATGACATTTGTAATATTGATGATAAAATATCCAGACTTCATCATCTTTGTATCTACCGAAATAAAGGTATGTGATCTTCTATCCATTCCTCCTGCTATTATTTTAAAATTACATATGTCAAATCTGCACTGTACAATCTCTCTTGTTATATCCAGCCTGTGTTCACAGATGAGAAATACATTATGTATATTTTCTGTTTCACTCAAATTATTGAAGTGGTAAAACCCAGCTGATCTTGTGAAATTCACAACTTCGCATATTTTATTTCTAAATCTCATTAACATGGAAGCTATACAGTCTGTGATCTGCCCTCAAGTTAGTAAGTATTGTCTATATACAAGGCCTTTTATCACATTTAAAAACTTTTAAATGTAAAAACTTTTAAATGCACAAGTTCTTTTTAACCCTGCTAATCCTGAGCACACCAGCACTCACTAACATGTAATGATATTCAGTGAGTAAAATTCTGAGACTGTTTTGGGTGAGAAGAGAAAATATGAATTTCTTATAAACAATTATATTTCAGCATTTATCAGGCAAGCTGCTCATAGTAATAGAGTTCGGTTTCCTTTCTCAAGTCATTGACTTTAATATTTTTTTTCCCCAAAGTTACCTGCAATTCCCTCCATATAGTTCCATCCTAATCTCTTTACAATCTGGTCTCATTCTATGCAGAGTGAGATGTGTTTTCACACCAGTTATGATAATCTCATTTAGCTAACCAGATCTGTCATGTAGTTTCCATGGACTTCTACCACAATTACTGTAGAGCAATATAGTTTAGAAGGTAATTCAGAGACTCCTGGTCTAAATTCCCCTTGTCTTATACTATTCATTGAAGACAGAGGGAATGCAGACTGTTGAAGGGGCAATACTAAATGCTACAGACAGAAGAATGTTGTATATTCGATTGACACTGTTTTCTCCAAGGCCTTTAGCTCCTTCTCTATCAAATATTAACAGTTAGAACATCACTCTCAACATTTTTGACTCAGAAATTATCTCCAACATAATAAACACGTTGTTTTTTTTTTCCTTCAGCCTTGTAGTTCCTTGTATTCTGTGACTAAGCTGTCTCTTCCATCGCTGTAGTGATGTCTTTAGGGAGTTGTGTGAGGTTCCTGCTCTTTCCTGCTTCACTTTCCTGTGGCTAGAAGAATGTAGGGTCTTGTTAGGTGTTCTCTTTTCATAGGAAGACAAATCAGTGTGAAGAGAGAAGAAGTTAAGATACAAATAGTACACAGTTTATTCTATTTCCAATGGGAAACTCTCAGCGTACATTTTAAAAATGTGCCAATGCAAATTTAATTATTGTGGCATAGAACATATAAAGAACAAAGCAATTTTCACATGTTAAAACTCTGATGGCAGTTCTGCTAAGAGCAGGATAATCTGAAAGCATTTTGGCAGCTGAGAGTGAATTTGCTGAACCATAAAAATGCAAGGAAATTTCTAAGAAATGTAAGTACTTAATGAACCATACACCTCTAAATCTGTAGTTCTACGGTTTCCTTTGAAGGGGGCAGTTGCTAATAGGCAAGCAGGGTTACTAATGAAATCTGAGTGTGAGAGTGCTTTTGTACATTTCGGATCTGAAGGCCAAAATAAATGTAACTGCACATTAAAAGATTTGCAGAGGTACCCATCATCTCAGCAAAAGATCTGCTTTTACCAGTTCAGAATGTAATTAAAATGCATCCTTTGGACAGGAATGAAAAATAGGCAGCAACCTGTGTTTGCTGTTCTTGAAATGAACTGATGGTTAATTAAATGTTTGACCAATGAAAAATGTCATATATAGTGGCCTGATGTTTGTTACACTGAGTTCTGGCAATTTTCTGAAAGGAATGTGTTTCAAAGGCTATGCCCACCAAGTGTAGGTGGTTGTAATGATCGCCTTCAAGTGATGAAAAGAAGCGTAGCAGCCACTATCATAGTGTGCTTTTTCTGAATGAAGAGAAAAAATACTACTGAAAACAGGGTTATGATGACAGTGGAGCAGAAATGTGTGTCCTGAATAAAGGATATTAAGTCTAATTCTTAGGTAAATAGAAATCAGTGGGTTTTGTATGTTTGAAGTGCAACAGGAAACTTACATAGAACTCGGTGGAGCACGGGAATCCCTGAACAAACAATTCTCAGGGTCTCAAATGCAGCCTCCCACCTCTCACTGCCCTTAGGGGTTTGATTGCCTGGGTTCAGGGCCAGCTTTTTGTGAACCTGCCTGGCCTTGAATCTGAGAGCTGTGTGGTAAGAGCATTGTAAAGAAAAGCTATGAGAATCAACAGCTTTTCTGCCTCTTTGCTTTTGCTTTTATGCTTCCCCTCTCATCTTTGAGCTACACTGTGGTTTGGCAGTGCCTGATCGTGTGGTTCACTGATTCAAGCCCTGACCCTAGCCCACTGACTTCATCTCCTGGCTTAACCTGGCTACCTGCCTTATTGCAGGTCAGTAGATGGTCCAGAGCAGCAGACCGGCATGGCTCATCTTGCTCAGTACTGTGGACATATTGGTGAGATTCATGCCCTGCCTGCCTTGCTTTCATTCTAAGCTCCCAACAGCTCTTCCCTTACAAAGCAGCCCATTCTTGCTGCTCCTTGACAATAACTTTCTAAAAGAACACCATCGAAATCACCTCAGAACTGCATCACCCCTCATGTTTCATAGCCAAGAATTGCATCCAACAGATGCCTAGGGAAAACATTTGAGAAACAGGATAAATGCAGGATAATATTTCCTTAAGCTACTTTCCAGCCATCAATAATTTAAGAAATTCTTGGTTGAGAGGCTGCTTTGTTTAATCTTCCCTGTATTTTTTCTACTAAATTTTGAACTCTCTTCTGCTCTTTGCTCCCCTACCTCCTTCCCTCCTCTCTACCCCTGAAACTCAAAGGTGATGATCTCTATAGTGGAAGACCATGAGAAAGGACTTCTTTTTCTTTTGGCCATACTGCCTGGTGACTGCAGTGGCTTCTTTTTAGTTCTTGTAGTGTAAGAACAATGTCTACTCATCCCTAGTGCCAGTTTACTACACAATTCATTTCATAGTCTTGCATTGTACCACCTCTTAGCTGTCCTTGGAGTTGCCCTCCAAGACTCTTCTAGCCTTTTATTCTTTGAGATAAGATAGGAAGAAATACATACTGTATTCAAATGTGAGACACTATGGATATCTGTAGTGGCAAAATGTTGCTTTCAAGATCATTAATTCTTACTTCATTCTATAGTAATTCTTAACATTCTGCTTGAATTTTTTTGCCTGCTTTTGAACACTGAGCTGATACTTACAGGAAGCTTTCCAAAACAACTTTTCAGTGAGAGAATAGCTGCTGATTTGTTGCCCTTTATTGTATAGTCATAGAGCTGGTTTTTCCAAAAGCATTTTATCACTCAAATAACTTATCCCATTTACAAAATAAATTCTCCCATTCTAAGCAAATTCTACAGATAATTTTCCAGGATGTCCTCTTGACAACATGTTGAAATTAGTTCTGTGGCAAAGAAATAAAAAATCACTTTGCAGAGTTTAATATTAAAGGAGAGTTGGGCCATTCAGCCATAAATAGGAGAAATCAGTTATACCTAGGACTCGTCATTTGGAGAACATTGATTTGGACATTACACTGAGAATGTGAGCTTCACTGATAAAGAGGTTTCCTATGTTCCTGGAAGGTACCACCAGGATCCCACTCTTGCCTCATAAATACTTCCACTGTTTATTCTACATGAAATCCATTTTTTGTTTGTTTGTTCCTAAGACAGTTTCCATATGTCTGCTGAATTCTGGAAAATCAGGGACAATATTTATAGAGGAATATATAAAGATAATTGTATACTACTGTCCCTTATTCATTTGCTTATTAAACAGAAAGGTGACATGAGAGATCACTGAGAAAACGTTTTGGGCAGAAGGAATGGTGCTGTCCTCTAAAATAGAAGACATTTATTGACATTAATATTGGCCTCAGAATTTTCCTGTTGATTTTCAGCTAAAGAGGCCAAGGTCCAGCTGATATACAGTAGGAAACTACTTCCCAGCAGCATTCTGAAAATCTGAATGAAAGAGCATAAAATTTAACTAGAGGTGATGCCATCTGTTGTCCTGGTATTGGGTCCCATAATACCATCCAAATCAGTGGTATCTAATCAGTGTCCTTCCATCAAAGGCAAAGATAATCCTTCATGATGAGAGAAACTAGGCATCCAAAAGAGCTACGCTATATTGTCCTCCGGGTAACAAGCTTCATAAAGGTGGAGCTGAGTGAATGATTGATTGTGTATGTCTGTAAACTGATAGCTTGCCTTCTCAGCTTCACGCCACAGAAAATCACTTGCAGGTAGGTGGCTTTTCACCACACCTGAGTCTATCTGAGGATCAGTTGTTTGCCTCCTCCTCCTCCAGATCTGCAGATGGTACAAAGGCCTGTTGGTTCAGGTTTCCTATTGCTTCCTCAGTCTGTCTGAACTAATCAGCCTCCAGGAGAGGAGTTATTTGAGGTTACTCCTCTGTACAGGGTTTTGTACATTATACACTTCTGAGATGTCACTGAAATACCCCCACCACATTATGGTTTCTTTTACAGTGAATAAAAAGGAATTTTTAAGGAGCTAGTGTAATTTTCCCCACTAAGTACAGCATTTAGCATGATTTTGCTTGCTTAAGGTAATTATAGGCATGGTGCGTGTTCAGCTTCTTACTTTTCTTGAAAGACTAGAAATTAATGCAGTTAGAAATGGACTGTAGTTATATATTATGGGGATTTAATACAGAAACCTCTAATAAGTTTTTGCCTTTTTCATGTTCTATGGCCTTCTCTTAACCTAAACCTAAAAATGTTGCAAAAGGGTTATGGTAAGTGGAAATGTTCATAATTAAACAAAGTGATGTGGTCTTAGGATACTCATCTATCTCTGTTCACTATATTCTATGTGGTGTGCTCATTATTTTTCAAAGTAGATGGTAGCCAGGCGAGCTCTTACTTTCTGCATTGAAGGATAGAAAAAGACTTAAATTTTTGTGTGCAAAGCTCTTCTTATTGCTGTGTACAAAAAATGACTGTGCCTTACAGTGAGAGATATCTCAGTGAATTAGATCTAGCCTGTCAAAAGTTAACCATGTTTGTAGTGTATCAAGATGTAATTCTTTCTGGGTAAAAAAAGGCAGGGGAAGGGGTAAGAGCAAGGGAGGAGAGCATGTGCAAGTTGCATAGAGGTTAAAATGTACCAAAATCATTACCAGAGCATCTTCAAGTGAAAAGAAGTTACTCTGGATCTACTTGTTTGTCGAAGGTAAATTTAACCTTTTAGATCTATGCAACAAGGGTCCCTCTTTTAGGTGCAGAAATTTCTGTTTAGATCTCTGTTTAAAAGTCAGGATATATATGAATGATATACACGGGGAAGTGAGAAGGAGAGAAAGTTCACCTCAGTCTAGAAGTGTTTGCACAGTCAGCATCTGGAAGGCACTGGTTACCTATATCTGGACCAAATGGGCAGGTTAGATCCTGGAAATCTATATGTCCTCTTGTCCACATCACTTTGTAGCACAGGACTTTAAAAGAGGCCTTTTGCATCCTGATGTTAGCAACCCGGACTTGATCAGCCAATGTCTGGAAATGGTATGATCCCAGATTTACCAAGATGTAGCAAGCATGAGATTCCCTCATTCTTTCTAGACACTTTGTTATGGCTGCAGTGGACCAAAAAGAGATACAAAGCTTATAGCAGACTTTAGCTGTGATCACAGTCTGTAAGATGAGCTGAGTGCTTGGTGTCATGGTTGTTCATCATTCTTCTGTTACTCCAGGCTCCTCTGTTGCTCTGCCAGTGCATCATGACTGTCAGCTTGTTAGAGCATGCTGCCATGATGAAATGAATGTTAGCTGACCATCTCAAAGGGCTTTATTGTATTGGGATGTAAGGCTCAGACAAGGGGAGTGCGAGGGAAGCGTTACTCACTGGTTTGTTGGTTAGATGTTGTGACAGAGGAGGCCCTGTTTGGAGTGCAGCATTGTCACACCTTAGGCAACAGTGAGGAACATAGCTGCTTTAAAGGCTTAGTTTGAACATTCCCACCCAGGACACATGCCTGGAGAGCCCCACAGGACCAGGATACACCAGCAGCAGCAGGTGTGAGAGCTGGTGGTCATCCTACGGCTCATGAGCCTGTTCTTAGTCATAGGCGGAAATAAAACCCACGTCTATGATTTAAGTTACAGTCCTAAATTTTATTAAAACAGTATACTTGGGAATTAATGTGAGATCCTTTGACACCATCTACACTTCAAGATTTTGTTGTGAATATTGTGCTATAGGAAGTTTCCAGAACTTGGCAGAAATTAAAATGTATTAGGATATAAGAGTAACAAATTATAACAGCCTAAGAAGAGGTCAGAATGAGGCACTGACATTTTAAAGCATATGTTCACATATCTTGAATGTTTCTTGTGAGTAATAAAACTAAGGTACTTATCCCTGCTGGCTGCTAATGATCTTGTGGTATTTTTCATGAGGATAGCATAATTAAGCTATGTGTCCTAACTTCAGTAACTTATATACCATTCTTATTTCCCCATGTGCATTTCAGTTGTCTGCAGTACTTCTGCTTTTAGTTTCTTTATCTGTAGTTTTCTTTGCAGGTAGAATTAATCATGCATCCTGGGCTTTACTATACATTCAATACTTGTCAGCCCATACCACATTGTTTTCAAGCACTTAAATCCTGTTGAGATCCTTGGTGTAAACTATGTGATCTTATGTTTCACTGTTGGGTAACCTCAGGATTCCCAAACACTAGCCTTTTATGACCGTATGATACATCTAATCTAGTAGGAATCCTGATTTACAGGAGGCCCATACATTGCAAAAGGTTTGCAAATTCTATCAGTTTGAAAGACCCTTATCTGAATGCCTCCCCAGGATTTAAAAGAAAAGAAAGAAACTGTTTTCCAATCTATGAGGAAAATAACTAGAAGTGTTAATATGTTTTAAAAGTAGTATGTGAATTTATTGGTGGAAATAAACAACGAGGGCAACAGGAAAGTATTCTACACATACCTAAACAGCAAAAAGAAGACTAGAGAAAATGTAGGCCCACTGAATGGGGCAGGAAAACGGGAAAAATAACATGGAACAGGCTGAGGTACTGAATGCCTTTTTTGTCTCAGTCTTTGAGAGTAAAACTGGCCTTCAGGAATCCCAGACCTGTCAGACCAGAGGTAAAATCTGGAACAAGAAAGACTTATGAGGGTAAGTCTTGGAGGAGGACCAGGTTGGGGAGCACTTACAGAAAACTGGACATGCATAAGTCCATGGGGCCTGATGGGTCACACACAGAAGTGCTGAAAGAGCTGGCTGATACCATTGCAAGGCCATTCTCAGTCAACTTTGAAAAGTTGTGGCAAGTGGGAGAAGTTCCAGAACACTGGAAGAAATCAGATGTCCCTCCTGTCTTCAATAAAGGCAAGAAGGAAAATCTAGGGAACTACAGGCTGGTGAGCCTGTCCTCAGTCCCTGAGAAAGCGATGGAGAATATCCTCATGGGAACCATTTCCAAACACATGAAGAACAAGATCATTGTGGGTAGTCAGCTTGGATTTATGAATGGGAAATCATGCTGGTGGGCAAGGGGGGAGCAGTGAATGTTGTTTACCTTGTCTTTAGTAAAGCCTTTGACACTGTCTCCTGTAACATCCTCATAGACAAGCTGAAAAAGTACATTAAATAAGTAGATAGTGAGGTTGGTTGAAAACTAGTTTAAGGGCTGGGCCCAGATGGTTGTGATAAATGGCACAAAGTCCAGTTGAAGGCAAATGACTAGTGGTCACTTGTTTTATACCCCAGTTATCAATACTGAGGCTAATACTGCTTAACATTTTCATTAATGACCTGGATGCTAGGACAAAGTGTACCCTGAACAAGCCTGAAGATGATACAAAACTGTGAGGAGTGTCTGACATA